>CM053030.1:116924256-116934256 GCA_028564925.1 Lithobates sylvaticus | reverse complement strand
ATGAAAACAAATAGTAATCTTCAAATTTTTTTTTAAAATGAAATAGATAGTATCTATATTCTGTTCTATTGTTTTTCTAGTCTATGCTCTTTCTATTCTAATCTTTCCTATTCAAATTCGAATTCATTCTAAACGAAATTCGAATGTCGGAAAAAATATATATATAACCATCTTCCGAAATTAGATGATTTCGATTTTAATAGAAAAGATTTTAATAGAATATAAAAGAATAGACTAGAAAAACAATCGAACAGAATAGAATAAAATATCATATATTCTATTCTGTTCTATTGTTTTTCTAGTCTATTTTCTATTTTATTATAATCTTTTCTATCCAAAGTTAAAATTAATTAAAAAATTTGAATTTATTCTATTCGATATTCGAATTTCAGAAATGGTTGTATATTCTTTCTATTTTATTCTATTAAATTATAATTTTTTTCTATTTGAATTATAAATTTTGAAAGATGGTTATTTACTTGTATACATCTGTCACATGAAAAAAAGATGTGAAATGGCTGTCACGGATGTCGATCGCAACGCTGTATGTCATTGTTCACGTGCCACGTGACCGGCCGCGAGTGCCACGTGACCGGCCGCGAGTGCCACGTGACCGGCCGCGAGTGCCACGTGACCGGCCGCGAGTGCCACGTGACCGGCCGCGAGTGCCACGTGACCGGCCGCGAGTTATGAGGTTCCTAGCACCAAGTGACCCCCAGATATGTGGGATATGTCAAGTACTTTTCTGCAGCAGAGAATGACATTTTGTGACCCGACTTTGGGGCCAGGTATATCGGGGCGACTTATAGCTAGAAACCCCAAATTTGATATACAAACACATTACAGCACTACAATAGCCCCAAATTTAGGGTTTATATCACCAAGTGGCCCCGACATACGTGGCCCCAAAGTCGGGTCGCAAAATTTCATTCTCTGCTGCAGAAAAGTACTTGACATATCGCCCATATCTGGGGGGGTCACTTGGTGCTAGAACCCCATAACTTGTGGCAGGTGACGTGGCAAGTGGACAATCCACAACTTGGTCACGTGGCACTCGGACAATGACATACATCATATGTACTTGCCTTGCGATCGACATCCGTGACAGCCATTATATATATATTATAAAATAGAAAGAATATACAATCATCTTCTGAAATTCAAATTTCAAATAGAATAAATTCGAATTTCGAATAGTATGAATTAAATTTTTTTATTTAATTTTTTACTTTGGATAGAAAAGATTATAATAAAATAGAAAAACAATAGAATAGAATATATTATATTTTATTCTATTCTGTTCTGTTTTTCTAGTCTATTCTTTTATATTCTATTAAAACCTTTTCTATTAAAATCGAAATCATTATATACTAAATTCAAATTTCGGAAGAGGGATATATATACAATAGAACAGAATGGAATATAGATACTATCTATTTCATTTTTATTTTTTTTTGAAGATTACCATTTGTTTCCATAAGATCTCCTGCAGACTATTAGCATCTATTTCATTTTTTGTTGCAGATCTCCTGCAGACTATTAGCATCTATTGCTTTTTTTTTAGCCGATCTCCTGTAGACTATAAACAGCCATTTCACTTTTTTTTTTTTGCAGATCTCCTGCAGACTGTTTGAAAAAAAAATGAAATTGATTCTAAGTCGGGTCACAAAATATTTTTGAATCCACTTGAAATAGTATCAACATGATTTGACATTATTTCAACCGGATTTGAAACTATTTCAACCGGATTTGAAACTATTTCAACCGGATTTGAAACTATTTCAACCGGATTTGAAACTATTTCAACCGGATTTGAAACTATTTCAACCGGATTTGAAACTATTTCAACCGGATTTGAAACTATTTCAACCGGATTTGAAACTATTTCTACCGGATTTGAAACTATTTCAACCGGATTTGAAACTATTTCAACCGGATTTGAAACTATTTTGCTACCCGACTTTGGGTCCACGTATATCTCGGGGTTACTTGGTGATAGAAACCCCAACTTTGGAGATGTTGTAGTGCTAGTTCTACTGTGTTTGCATACCAAATTTGTCAAGCACTTTTCTGCAGCAGAGAATGACATTTTGCGGCCCGACTTTGGGACCACATATCTCGAGGCCACTTGTAGCTAGAAGCCCCAAATTTGGTATGCAAACACAGTAGAACTAGCACTACAACATCTCCAAATTTTACGGGTTTCTATCACTAAGTGACCCTGAGATAAATAATAATAAAACTAATTCGGAACTAAACGAATTGCACATGTCTAAACATAACTTACAAAATTCCTGTTTTGTGTGTAAACAAAGGTTCTGTGATCTGTACAGTGTGAATCAGTATTTTTTTTAATATGGCTATTGCTGTGTGCAGGCAGTCTATATTATGATATGGGGACAAAGCAGCTGTACAAACACAACCAAAGGTTCTAATTTAACAGGCATGTGGATGCAGGTGTATGGCCTCAAACAATGTGCATTCAGGGCCACTTACCCACACCTGCACACTTATCAAATTAGGATGTATGGCTGTGTTCATACATCCACTGCATCCTCCTACAACAGGCACTATATGGACCAAAGAACCCGTATGAATGAGCCCTTAATTTTTTATAATTATTCTTTACAATTTTATTTACAAGCTGTTGTACAGACCTCTGATTTCTCTGAGACAGAGAAAGGGATTGTGAAGGACCCCATACTCAAGAGGAGTATATCTGCTGTGTAAGCTTCCCTTGCCCGGTACAGCACGATCCAAGATTCCTTAGCCCATTATTTATCTTCCTATATTTCTTGAAATTGTTCATAAATATTACCTTCCCAATTAAAAGAGCCCCTTCACCTTTCAACACAAACCACACCTATAGAATCCAGGATAACAGGAATAAAGCGAAATGCTGAGTCCGGAGTGGTTGTACTGGGAGTCTGGTTGGGTCAGACCCGACTGGGTCTCTCGGTCACCCTGTGCCCCTAATAGACACAGGGTTACTTACACATAAGGGGGCCCGGGGGAGCTGGAAAATGGGTTTCCAGAGCTCTCTAAGGTAAGCTTGGTTCCACAAGCCCCCTGCCCAAAGTGACTCATCAGAGATTGAGGAAACAGATTCTTCAATTCCATTCTCTGTAGCCTCAGTTGCACTGAAGATGAATGAACAGGACACAGAGGCTCCTGTTCATTCATAAACTGAAGCAGAGTAAACAGTTTCCAATTTAGAAAAGGGGCTGGTAAATGACATATTTACTAGCCCCTTCCCCCCACTTTCCATTCCCCTGTGTACTCACAGCAGCAGGTAGGAGAGAGATGCTGGCAGCGCTGCAGGGGGTCGAGGGGGGCCCACAGGGGGAAATCAGATGTGGGCAGCACAAGGAGAGAGATCAGTGTGGGGGGGGATAATTAAAGAACGATGCACTGGTTGTCTCTCCCTCTAGCAGCTAAAAGCTGGCGGGAGGGAAAGGGGGAGAAAACATTTTTCAGCTGCTGAAGGGAGAGACAAAGACACAGTGCATCATTCTTTAATTGTCCTCCCATCCCTCTTTACCAATCCCATGGCTGTCCAGGCCCCCCTACGTGGTACCCCCTTGTTGGTGGCCTGCCTGCTGGCCATAGTGCAGGCATTTGGATCACATACAGTAGACCAGCAGGGTCACACAGGAAGAAGATATATACTGGATCAAAGTCAGTACAAGATTAGAAGCTGGTGAAGTTGTGGCTCAATGTCTATGCAGAAACTCAGAAGTAGAAGTGACTAGTATGTGGAGGGGGGTAGAAAACATCGAAAGAGGGAGAATAAGTGGGGAGGGTGAAAAGGGTAAAAGAGAAAAAAAGACAAGTGGGAGGTTGGAAGGGAAAGGAAGAAGGAGAGGGGAAATTGAGAGGCTAGGAGTGGACGTCATTGGGAGTTGGGAAGGAGAGATCCACTACACCACCCAACAATAAAAAGTGGGATGTGGGCCCAATAAGAACTCAGGCAGAAAGTTGACATGATTTAAGGAGTTTAGGGGCCTGGTCAAACAGTAATGTCAGGTATTTAGAAATCACGATTAAACTCTTACCAGTAAATCCATGGTTTCCTGAATTATTCTGCTCTCTTTACATTTATTTCATTTACTTTTGTCAACCATAGATTCATTAAGAAGGTGGATTAATAGCAATTGCCTGTATCTATGGAAATGCCCTGATATAATAACTTATAGATGTCCTGGCCTAAGTCTATAGTATATCTGTGAGTTTAGAATAGACTGTGCACACTGAAATATTTTGTTTCGGAATTTAGTTTTCATCCGAAAAATTCATTTATTTAGTTACTCCCGAAAATGTGTTTTTATTTATTTTGTTTCGTTAAAAAATGCATTTGTCCGAAAATCCAATTGTACATTTCGGGTCGAATGTTCCGCCTACAAGCTATAGTAGAATTCTAATGTATGACACTAGTAATTATATTTATTAATTATTATTAGTCAACCAACTTTAGAATTCTTCTATAGCCTATGGGCAGAGCATTTGACCATAAGGCTATTTTCACACTGGGTGCGCTGGCGGTAAAGGTGAGTTTTAGCGGCGCATTTCGGCTGCTCACGGGGGGTAAAACAGGGTTAATAACGCTCCAGCGGCGCTTTGCGGGCGGGTTCGGAGCGCTGCCCCCATTTTTTTCAATGGGAGGGGGGCGCTTTAGGAGCGGTAAATACACCGCTCCTACAGCGCACCAAAGATGCGGCTTTCAGGACATTTTTCAGCGTCCTGCAAGCGCACCACTCCAGTGTGAAAGCCCTCAGGGCCTTTACACTGAAGACACAGCAACGGCTGTTTCAGGTCGGTTTGCAGGCGCTATTTTTAACGCAATAGTGCCTGCAAACCGCCCAGTGTGAAAGGGGCCTAAATGTCCGCTCGCGCCGACTGCTTCGTCAAATCTTTGTCAAATCTTTGTCAAATCTTTGTCGAATCTTTTCTCTCTATGTAGAATAATCTTGGGGACAAAAAAGTGTCTATTTACCTTTTCCAATTGGCTTTGCTGAACGCTCATGTGCTATATGGAGCTTCAGGACGTACTGGATCCTTCCTTAAATTCCAGGAAGAGATCATCGGAGCCCTTCTGTTTCCAGACGGTGCTCCACCTCACATTCCCCAACCAAATGCAGTTAGCCGGCTGCATGAGCGGCATTTTATTTATGTCCTCCCGAGTACCCCTAACCAACGAGCCCCCCAAAGAAAATGTCGTGTTTGCAGAAAGCGCGGATTTAGGCGTGACACCCGCTATTATTGTCCCCGCTGTCCTGATAATCCTGGTCTTTGCATCGGTGAATGTTTCGAACGCTACCATACACTAGTTGAGTATTAGCGTAGGGTACAGCATTGCACAGACTAGGCACACGTTCTCAAGAATGCCATCGCATTTTGAGACCAAAACCGCTGGAACCGTTACAACAGTTCCGTTAGAACTGTTACAGTTACAAACAAAAGTTTAAAAAAAAAAGTAAAAAAAAAAAAAAAAAAATAGTTGTTGTTTTATTGTTCTCTCTCTCTATTCTCTCTCTATTGTTCTCTTTTTTACTGTATTCTATTCTGCAATGTTTTATTGTTAACCATTTTTTTTGTTTTCAGGTACGCCATTCAGTTGCAGCGCGGATTTATCTATCTTGACAGCAACCGTGTTTGCTCCCACGATACATAAAGCCGTGACTCCAACGCTGTAGGAGGTGAGTTCACCACCACAGTTAAAAAAAAAAGAGCATATATGCCGAAGCATAGGGGCAGCAGAGGGCGGAGGAGCGATTTGCTCCTAATGCCGCCTACATACGGTTGAAATTTCGACGGAGGCTTGCCCGTGGAAAATTCCGACCGTGTGTACGCGGCATAACTTTTTTGCGGGAGGATGCCCCCATGCTTCGGCATATATATATTTTAGGCACAGGTTGCGTTAAAAAATGTTTTATTTTTTACTATGTTTTTTTTGGTATTTGCTTTGCAGGTATGGAAATTCTTACTGTTATACTGTAATGTTACTTTGTTTTTATTGTTAACCATAATTTGCTTAGCAGGTACGCCATTCAGCTGCAGCGCGGATTTATTTATCTTGACAGCAACAGCGTTTGCTCCCACGATACATAAATCCGTGACTCCAGCGCTGTTGGAGGTGATTTCACCACCACAGTTAAAAACAAAATGGTGCATGTATGCCCATCATTAGAAGTGGGTGGATGAAGGAGGTATTCTAATGGTGGGCATACCCACCGATCAATCTTTTTTTTTCGTTCAGCCCACAGGCTGCATGAAAAAAAGATTACAATATATGCCAAACAAGGGCCAGCAACGTACTGGTAAGTTGCTGGACTTTGAGTGGTTATACCAGAATGATGCCAGCAGGATTAGGCATTATCTTGGTATCATTCTTTTCAGCCAGCGGTCGGCTTTCATGTAAAAGCAATCCTAGTGGCTAATTAGTCTCTAGACTGCTTTTACAAGCAGTGGGAGGAATGCCCCCCCCCCCCTCCACCGTCTTCCATGGTTTTCTCTGGCTCTCCTGTCCCAACAGGGAACCTGGGAATGCAGCCGGTGGTTCCGCCAGCTGACCATAGAGCTGATCAGAGACCAGAATGGCTCCAATCATCTCTATGGCCTAAGAAACAGGAAGCTACGAGCATTTCATGACTTATATTTCGCCGGATATAAACAGCGCCATTGGGAAATTGGGAAAGTATTTTATCACACCGATCTTGGTGTGGTCAGATGCTTTGAGGGCAGAGGACAGATCTAGGGTCTAATGGACCCCAATTTTTTAAAAAAAGAGTACCTGTCACTACTTATTGCTATCATAGGGGATATTTACATTCCCTGAGATAGCAATAAAAATGATAAAAAATATATATAAATGAAAGGAACAGTTGAAAAAAAAAAATAAATAAAAAAAAAGCACCCCTTTCCCCCCCTGCTCTCGCGCAAAGGCGAACGCAAGCGTCGGTCTGGCGTCCTATGTAAACAGCAATTGCACCATGCATGTGAGGTATCACTGCGAAGGTCAGATCGAGGGCAGTAAATTTTAGCAGTAGACCTCCTCCTGAAATCTAAAGTGGTAACCTGTAAAGGCGTTTAAATGCTTTTAAAAATGTATGTAGTTTGTCACCACTGCACGTTTCTGCGCAATTTTAAAGCATGTCGTGTTTGGTATCCATGTACTCGGCCTAAGATCTAATTTTTTATTTCATCAAATATTTGGGCAAGATAGTGTGTTTTAGTGCATTAAAATTTAAAAAAGTGTGTTTTTTCCAAAAAAATGCATTTGAAAAATCGCTGGGCAAATACTGAGTGAAAAAAAAAAATGAAACACCCACCATTTTAATCTGTAGGGCCTTTTCTTTAAAAAATATATATTGTTTGGGGTTTCAACGTAATTTTCTTGCAAAAAAAAAAAATTATTTTCTCATGTAAACAAAAAGTGTCAGAAAGGGCTTTGTCTTCAAGTGGTTAGAAGAGTGGGTAATGTGTGACATAAGCGTCTAAATGTTGTGCATAAAAATGCCAGGACAGTTCAAAACCCCCCCAAATGACCCCATTTTGGAAAGTAGACACCCCAAGCTTTTTGCTGAGAGGCATGTCGAGTCCATGGAATATTTTATATTTTGACACAAGTTGCGGGAAAAATAATTATTATTATTTTTTTTTTTTTTTTTTTTTGCACAAAGTTATCACTAAATTATATATTGCTCAAACATGCCATGGGCATATGTGGAATTACACCCCAAAATACATTCTGCTGCTTCTCCTGAGTACGGGGATACCACATACGTGAGACATTTTGGGAGCCTAGCCGCGCACGGGACCCCAAAACCAAGCACCACCTTCAGGATTTCTAAGGGCGTGAATTTTTGAATTCACTCCTCACTGCCTATCACAGTTTCAGAGGCCATGGAATGCCCAGATGGCACAAAATACCCCCAAATGACCCCATTTTGGAAAGTAGACACCCAAGCTATTTGCTGAGAGGTATGGTGAGTATTTTGCAGATCTCGCTTTTTGTCACAAAGTTTTGAAAATTGAAAAAAAAAAAAAATTTCTTTTCTTTCTTCTTTTTCAAAAAAAAATGAGAGCTGCAAAATACTCACCATGCCTCTCATAAAATAGCTTGGGGTGTCTACTTTCCAAAATGGGGTCATTTGGGGGGTTTTGTGCCATCTTGGCATTTTATGGCCTTCCAAACTGTGATAGGTAGTGAGGAGTGAAATAAAAAATTTACGCCCTTAGAAATCCTGAAGGCGGTGCTTGGATTTCGGGGTCCCGTACACGGATAGGCTCCCAAAAAGTCCCACACATGTGGTGTCCCCATACTCAGGAGAAGCACCAGAATTTATTTTGGGGTGTAATTCCACATATGCCCATGGCATGTGTGAGAAATATATCATTTAGTGACAACTTTTTGTAAACATTTTTTATTTTTTTTGTCATTATTCAATCACTTGGGACAAAAAAATAAAATATTCAATGGGCTCAACATGCCTCTTAGCAATTTCCTTAGGGTGTCTACTTTCCAAAATGGGTCATTTGGGGGGGTTTGTACTTCCCTGCCATTTTAGCACCTCAGGAAATGAGATAGGCAGTAATAAACTAAAAGCTGCGTAAATTCCAGAAAAATGTACCCTAGTTTGTAGACGCTATAACTTTTGCGTAAACCAATAAATATACGCTTATTGACATTTTTTTACCAAAGACATGTGGCTGAATACATTTTGGCTTAAAAGTATGATTAAAATTGAGTTTATTGGATTTTTCTTATAACAAAAATTAGAAAACATCATTTTTTTTTCAAAATTTTCGGTCTTTTTCCGTTTATAGTGCAAAAAATAAAAATCGCAGAGGCAATCAAATACCATCAAAAGAAAGCTCTATTTGTGGGAAGAAAAGGACGCAAATTTCGTTTGGGTACAACATTGCATGACCGCGTAATTACCAGTTAAACCAGTGCAGTGCGAAATTGTAAAAAGTCCTCTGGTCTTTAGGCTGCATAATGGTCCGGTCTGAAAGTGATTAAGGATGTTTAAGTGCCCAGTGGTCAATTGGTTAATATAGGTTTCCCTGATAGGGCCTGGGGTGGAGCCATGCTTAGAGGAGAGGTTATAAAAACCACCAGGTGAGAGTGGCTGGCCTCTTAGTCTGAACACATGAGGAGAGGTAAGGGGAAGATTACTGCATAACCATGACAATACGCCTATTTGGATTTTTTTTACTAAAAAATATGTAGTAGAATACATATTGGCCTAAATTAATGAAGCAATTTGATTTTTTTCAAATTTTTATATTGGATATGTTTTATAGCAGAAAGTAAAAAAATATATATATATTCAAAATTGTCGGTCTTTTTTTGTTTATAGCACAAAAAAAAAACGCAGAGGTGATCAAATACTGTACCACCAAAAGAAAGCTATATTTGTGGGAAAAAGGACATACATTTTGTTTGTGTACAGCGTTACATGACCACGCAATTGTCAGTTCCAGTAACGCAGTGGCATATCGTAAAAAATGGACTGGTCATGAAGGAGGGTTTATTTCCAGAGGTCAAGTGGTTAAAGCCTAATGCCATGTACACATGATCGGAATTTCGTCCAGCAAAAGACCGACGAGAGCTTTTCATCGGAAAATGCGACCGTGCGTATGCTCCATCGGAATTTTGCTGGCCGAATTCCCACCAGTAAAAATTTGAGAGCCTATTCTCAATTTTTCCTACGGAAAAGGTTTCTATCGGAAATTCCGACGCGCAAAATTCGTTGGAATTCCGTCGGGAAAACCATCAGAGCTTTTTCCGGTGAGAATTCCGATCGTGTGTACGCGGCATAAGAAAACAAAATGTTTGTCTTAACAGATACAAATCCCGAAACCCTCACCATGTTTGGGTGAGAAACCTAGGTGTCACATAAACCCCACCCGCAACTCTACATCCAGTGCCTTACACCTTCCAAATTAATTTTCCACTTTGTTCTATTTTT
Source organism: Lithobates sylvaticus (assembly GCA_028564925.1). Lineage (NCBI taxonomy): Eukaryota > Metazoa > Chordata > Amphibia > Anura > Ranidae > Lithobates > Lithobates sylvaticus. The sequence continues at coordinate 116,924,282 of CM053030.1, read as the reverse complement.
AATCCCACATTTGATTTAGTAACACC
>CM053030.1:116841756-116906756 GCA_028564925.1 Lithobates sylvaticus | reverse complement strand
TAGAATATAAAAGAATAGACTAGAAAAACAATAGAACAGAATAGAATAAAATATAATATATTCTATTCTGTTCTATTGTTTTTCTAGTCTATTTTCTATTTTATTATAATCTTTTCTATCCAAAGTTAAAATTAATTAAATTTGAATTCATACTATTCGAAATTCGAATTTATTCTATTCGATATTCGAATTTCAGAAATGGTTGTATATTCTTTCTATTTTATTCTATTAAATTATATTTTTTTTCTATTTGAATTATAAATTTTGAAAGATGGTTATTTACTTGTATACATCTGTCACATGAAAAAAAAGATGTGAAATGGCTGTCACGGATGTCGATCGCAACGCTGTATGTCATTGTTCACGTGACCGGCCGCGAGTGCCACGTGACCGGCCGCGAGTGCCACGTGACCGGCCGCGAGTGCCACGTGACCGGCCGCGAGTGCCACGTGACCGGCCGCGAGTGCCACGTGACCGGCCGCGAGTGCCACGTGACCGGCCGCGAGTGCCACGTGACCGGCCGCGAGTGCCACGTGACCGGCCGCGAGTGCCACATGTTATGAGGTTCCTAGCACCAAGTGACCCCCAGATATCGGGGATATGTCAAGTACTTTTCTGCAGCAGAGAATGACATTTTGTGACCCGACTTTGGGGCCAGGTATCTCGGGCCACTTATAGCTAGAAACCCCAAATTTGGTATACAAACACATTACAGCACTACAATAACCCCAAATTTAGGGTTTATATCACCAAGTGGCCCCGACATACGTGGCCCCAAAGTCGGGTCGCAAAATTTCATTCTCTGCTGCAGAAAAGTACTTGACATATCGCCCATATCTGGGGGGGTCACTTGGTGCTAGGAACCCCATAACTTGTGGCAGGTGACGTGGCAAGTGGACAATCCACAACTTGGTCACGTGGCACTCATGGCAGGTCACTTGGCACTCGGACAATGACATACAGCATATGTACTTGCCTTGCGATCGACATCCGTGACAGCCATTATATATTTATTATTATAAAATAGAAAGAATATACAATCATCTTCTGAAATTCAAATTTCAAATAGAATAAATTCGAATTTCGAATAGTATGAATTCAATTTTTTTATTTAATTAATTTTTACTTTGGATAGAAAAGATTATAATAAAATAGAAAAACAATAGAATAGAATATATTATATTTTATTCTATTCTGTTCTGTTTTTCTAGTCTATTCTTTTATATTCTATTAAAACCTTTTCTATTAAAATCGAAATCATTATATACTAAATTCGAATTTCGGAAGAGGGATATATATACAATAGAACAGAATGGAATATAGATACTATCTATTTCATTTTTAATTTTTTTTGAAGATTACCATTTGTTTCCATAAGATCTCCTGCAGACTATTAGCATCTATTTCATTTTTTGTTGCAGATCTCCTGCAGACTATTAGTATCTATTTTATCTCCTGCAGACTATTAGCATATATTGCTTTTTTTAGCCGATCTCCTGTAGACTATTAACAGCCATTTCACTTCTTTTTTTTTTTGCAGATCTCCTGCAGACTGTTTGTAAAAAAAAATGAAATTGATTCTAAGTCGGGTCACAAAATATTTTTGAATCCACTTGAAATAGTATCAACATGATTTGACATTATTTCAACCGGATTTGACATTATTTCAACCGGATTTGAAACTATTTCAACCGGATTTGAAACTATTTCAACCGGATTTGAAACTATTTCAACCGGATTTGAAACTATTTCAACCGGATTTGAAACTATTTCAACCGGATTTGAAACTATTTCAACCGGATTTGAAACTATTTCAACCGGATTTGAAACTATTTCAACCGGATTTGAAACTATTTCAACCGGATTTGAAACTATTTCAACCGGATTTGAAACTATTTCAACCGGATTCGAAACTATTTTTCTACCCGACTTTGGGTCCACGTATCTCGGGGTTACTTGGTGATAGAAACCCCAAATTTGGAGATGTTGTAGTGCTAGTTCTACTGTGTTTGCATACCAAATTTGTCAAGCACTTTTCTGCAGCAGAGAATGACATTTTGCGGCCCGACTTTGGGACCACATATCTCGAGGCCACTTGTAGCTAGAAGCCCCAAATTTGGTATGCAAACACAGTAGAACTAGCACTACAACATCTCCAAATTTTACGGGTTTCTATCACTAAGTGACCCTGAGATACGTGGACCCAAAGTTGGGTCGCAAAATAGTTTCAAATGCGGTTGAAATAGTTTCAAATGCGGTTGAAATAGTTTTGAATTATGTTGAAATAGTTTTGAATTATGTTGAAATAGTTTTGAATTATGTTGAAATAGTTTTGAATTATGTTGAAATAGTTTCGAATTATGTTGAAATAATTTCGAATCGTGTTGAAATAATTTCGAATCGTGTTGAAATAATTTCGAATCGTGTTGAAATAATTTCGAATCGTGTTGAAATAATTTCGAATCTTGTTGAAATAATTTCGAATCATGTTGAAATAATTTCGAATCATGTTGAAATAATTTCGAATCATGTTGAAATAATTTCGAATCATGTTGAAATAATTTCGAATCATGTTGAAATAATTTCGAATCATGTTGAAATAATTTCGAATCATGTTGAAATAATTTCGAATCATGTTGAAATAATTTCGAATCATGTTGAAATAATTTCGAATCATGTTGAAATAATTTCGAATCATGTTGAAATTTCGAATCATGTTGAAATTTCGAATTCGGTTGAAATTTCGAATTCGGTTGAAATTTCGAATTCGGTAGAAATAATTTTGAATGCGACCGATTTTCGAATTCGGTCAAACGAAATCCGAAAACGAATTTAACTAATTTAACTAATCTAACTAAACGAAATTAACGAATTAAAACGAAACAAATATTTTCCTTTTGCACATGTCTATGTGAATCTGAATATAAACCCAAAAACATAATTTAAAAAAAGATCTCCGCACTCATCGAAGGCTATCTGCTGATTGACCGCTCCTCCATCTGACAGTTCTTAAATAGGTAAGGGGCGGGGACACCTGGTAACATCCCTGGGTGGCCCCGCCCCCTTGTGACATCACCGCCCCATTTAGGAATTGTCAGACGGAGGAGTGGGCAGTCAACAGTTAGCCTTCGATGAGTGCAGAGCTTTTTATTTTAATGTTTTTTTGGGTCCGGTGGTCTGACAATAGATCTACATCGGGGGACATTATTTTTGGATTTTTAAATAAAAAGGAGTTGGCAAAAAAAGACAGTTTTTGATATGCAACACTTTTTTGGTGAATGAGTAGGGTACAATGTACCCCTACTCATTCACATGGGGGGTAGGATCTGGGGACCCCCTTGTTAAAAAGGGCTTTCATATTCTGATAAGCCCCCCCGCCCACAGATCCCCCACAATCACAGCCCAGGGTTGTGGGGAAGAGGCAACCCAAAGCACCCTCCATGTTGAGCGCAAGCAGCCTGGTATGGTTCAGGAGGGGAGTGCTCGCTCATCCCCCTCCCTTTCATGACCTGCCGGGCTGCATGCTCAGATAAGCGGCTGGTATACATTTTGGGGGGAACCCACGCCATAGTTTTGTTTATTTTGGTGTGGAGTTCCCTGCAAATCCATGCCAGACCCAAAGGGCCTGGTATGGATCTGGGTAGGGGACCCCATGTCATTTTTTTCACAAACATTTTTGCTGGCAATTTTTTTTTTTTTTTACATTCAGCTGTCAGTGTTTTTAAAGGGAAAAAAATAAAAACAAAACACAAAATGCATGAAAACTGCAAAATGTGCCTGAAAAACACATCAACCGCAATGGCATAGATGTCAACCTAGACTAAAGCGGTATTAAACCCAAAGCCCAAAAGAATGTATATATTGCAACTTACCAATCGTTAGATGTGGTGGCTGCATCCGTTTTCTTTTCCTTGAATTTTTTACCCTTTAATTTTCACCTCATGATCTGGCCAAATAACACACCTCCTCTATTAGAGTGCCCCAACTCTAGATAAATGAGGAAAGAAGGCACAGCAGACAGCATCATTGTCCGTCTGGAGGGGAGTGTTAAATCTATTAGCATATTTAAATACACTAATAAATGGAAGCCAACCTCCAGCTCACACTTTATAATTGGTTACAGCAAACAACGTTTTTCTATTTGGGATATAGGTCTTACATGAATAAATAAAAGCTGATCATTTAAGGACCCCATCTATGTAAACTGATGCATTCTGCTGGAGAGCTTTTCTTTTGAAAAACGGACTTGCTGGCTGGATCACCAGATGAAACTAGTAAAAATAAAACCTAAAAAATTAAAATAAAAAAAGAATTGGTAATATGCAATACAATAAATGTTTGATTTTGAAATGTCGCTATGGCTGTTCTGTGCCCCCCGTTTTGATAGTAAGGAGGGGTGTCTTAAATAAAAACCCCTGCATTTGTCCTTCAAAGCCTGCTGGCAGAGCTGCCATTAAAAACCATTTATTAGTGGACACAAACATAACATAACTAAACATGTGCACTGACAAAAAAATTAGTTAATTTTCGTTTCATTCATTTTTTTGCTTTATTCGGAAATTCGAATTTCTGATTTCCGAATTTTTGAATTCCAAATTTCAGAATTCGGAAATTCAGAGATTCAAAAATCTGAAAAATAAAATTGGTAAAATTTGAAATAACCAACTAATAAACTATTAAATTATAGGTATTGGAATTTTCTTTCAAATTTGGCTGTTTGTGAACTTAACTATTACAAATTTATCTGAAGTTACGAATTATCCGAAATAACGAATACCACATCTAAACAAATGGAATGGGACAAATTAATAATAAATAATAATAATAAAAAGGTTTTATTGTCTATTATTATTAGATCGTTGCGTTCCATTTGTTTAGATACAGCATTCATTATTTCAGATAATTCATTCAAATACGTTCACTAACAGCCAAATTTGAAAGGAAATTCCAATGCCTTTAATATAATTGGTTATTTCAGATTTTCGGGTTTTCAGATTTTCATTCTTTTGAATGTTCCGATTTTCATTCTTATTTTGGAATTTTGGAATTTCCGAATTTCTCAATTTCAAAATTTCGGAAATTGAAAAATTTAGAAATTAACGAATTTGGCAAAATTTGTTAATAAAACTAATTCGGAACTAAACGAATTGCACATGTCTAAACATAACTTACAAAATTCCTGTTTTGTGTGTAAACAAAGGTTCTGTGATCTGTACAGTGTGAATCAGTATTTTTTTTAATATGGCTATTGCTGTGTGCAGGCAGTCTATATTATGATATGGGGACACAGCAGCTGTACAAACACAACCAAAGGTTCTAATTTAACAGGCATGTGGATGCAGGTGTATGGCCTCAAACAATGTGCATTCAGGGCCACTTACCCACACCTGCACACTTATCAAATTAGGATGTATGGCTGTATTCATACATCCACTGCATCCTCCTACAACAGGCACTATATGGGCCAAAGAACCCGTATGAATGAGCCCTTAATTTTTTATAATTCTTTACAGTTTTATTTTATTTACAAGCTGTTGTACAGACCTCTGATTTCTCCTTTGAGACAGAGAAAGGGATTGTGAAGGACCCCATACTCAAGAGGAGTATATCTGCTGTGTAAGTTTCCCTTGCCCGGTACAGCACGATCCAAGATTCCTTAGCCCATTATTTATCTTCCTATATTTCTTGAGATTGTTCATAAATATTACCTTCCCAATTAAAAGAGCCCCTTCACCTTTCAACACAAACCACACCTATAGAATCCAGGATAACAGGAATAAAGCGAAATGCTGAGTCCGGAGTGCTTGTACTGGGAGTCTGGTTGGGTCAGACCCGACTGGGTCTCTCGCTCACCCTGTGCCCCTAATAGACACAGGGTTACTTACACATAAGGGGGCCAGGGGGAGCTGGAAAATGGGTTTCCAGAGCTCTCTAAGGTAAGCTGGGTTCCACAAGCCCCCTGCCCAAAGTGACTCCTATCACAGAGATTGAGGAAACAGATTCTTCAATTACATTCTCTGTAGCCTCAGTTGCACTGAAGATGAATGAACAGGACACAGAGGCTCCTGTTCATTCATAAACTGAGGCAGAGTAAACAGTTTCCAATTTAGAAAAGGGGCTGGTAAATAACATATTTACTAGCCCCTTCCCCCCACTTTCCATTCCCCTGTGTACTCACAGCAGCAGGTAGGAGAGAGATGCTGGCAGCGCTGCAGGGGGTCGAGGGGGGCCCACAGGGGGAAATCAGATGTGGGCAGCACAAGGAGAGAGATCAGTGTGGGGGGGATAATTAAAGAACGATGCACTGTTTGTCAGCTAAAAGCTGGTGGGAGGGAAAGGGGGAGAAAACATTTTTCAGCTGCTGAAGGGAGAGACACAGACACAGTGCATCATTCTGTAATTGTCCTCCCATCCCTCTTTACCAATCCCATGGCTGTCCAGGCCCCCCCCCCTATGTGGTACCCCCTTGTTGGTGGCCTGCCTGCTGGCCATAGTGCAGGCATTTGGATCACATACAGTAGACCAGCAGGGTCACACAGGAAGAAGATATATACTGGATCAAAGTCAGTACAAGATTAGAAGCTGGTGAAGTTGTGGCTCAATGTCTATGCAGAAACTCAGAAGTAGAAGTGACTAGTATGTGGAGGGGGGTAGAAAACATCGAAAGAGGGAGAATAAGTGGGGAGGGTGAAAAGGGTAAAAGAGAAAAAAAGACAAGTGGGAGGTTGGAAGGGAAAGGAAGGAGAGGGGAAATTGAGAGGCTAGGAGTGGACGTCATTGGGAGTTGGGAAGGAGAGATCCACTACACCACCCAACAATAAAAAGTGGGATGTGGGCCCAATAAGAACTCAGGCAGAAAGTTGACATGATTTAAGGAGTTTAGGGGCCTGGTCAAACAGTAATGTCAGGTATTTAGAAATCACGATTAAACTCTTACCAGTAAATCCATGGTTTCCTGAATTATTCTGCTCTCTTTACATTTATTTAATTTACTTTTGTCAACCATAGATTCATTAAGAAGGTGGATTAATAACAATTGCCTGTATCTATGGAAATGCCCTGATGATATAATAACTACTTATAGATGTCCTGGCCTAAGTCTATAGTATATCTGTGAGTTTAGAGTAGACTGTGCACATGTGCACACTGAAATATTTTGTTTCGGAATTTAGTTTTCATCCGAAAAATTCATTTATTTAGTTACTCCCGAAAATGTGTTTTTATTTATTTTGTTTCGTTAAAAAATGCATTTGTCCGAAAATCCAATTGTACATTTCGGGTCGAATGTTCCGCCTACAAGCTATAGTAGAATTCTAATGTATGACACTAGTAATTATATTTATTAATTATTATTACTAGTCAACCAACTTTAGAATTCTTCTATAGCCTATGGGCAGAGCATTTGACCATAAGGCTATTTTCACACTGGGTGCGCTGGCGGTAAAGCGGCGCTAGTTTTAGCGCCGCTTTACCGTAGTTTTAGCGGCGCATTTCGGCCGCTCGCGGGGGGTAAAACAGGGTTAATAACGCTCCAGCGGCGCTTTGCGGGCGGGTTTGGAGCGCTGCCCCATTGTTTTCAATGGGAGGGGGGCGCTTTAGGAGCGGTAAATACACCGCTCCTACAGCGCACCAAAGATGCGGCTTGCAGGACATTTTTCAGCATCCTGCAAGCGCACCGCTCCAGTGTGAAAGCCCTCAGGGCCTTCACACTGAAGACACAGCAACGGCTGTTTCAGGTCGGTTTGCAGGCGCTATTAACGCAATAGTGCCTGCAAACCGCCCCAGTGTGAAAGGGGCCTAAATGTCCGCTCGCGCCGACTGCTTCGTCAAATCTTTGTCAAATCTTTGTCAAATCTTTGTCGAATCTTTTCTCTCTATGTAGAATAATCTTGGGGGGGGGGCGTGGCTAGCCGTTAGGATAGATGGCTGCTTAATCCACTAGCTCTGTCGGACCGGGACCTTTTCTATGCCTGAACGGGGATTTTAAGCGATAATTTCGCCCCACCGAGTATGGGGACAGCCTCCCGCAGTTCATCGACATCTCGATCGAGATCTCCAAGAAGAAACAGGGTGCTGAACAGCCAGAGTATCCCTGAGGTAACTGGAGCTCATAGGCCCAATATGGAGTCATTTACCTCAGCCACCTCACAGCAGCAAGAAGGCATTCTTCTGACACCAGCATTACAGGCGCCTGCTATGATGGCACAAACTGTGAGTACTTCTCCTCATCTTACTCTACAAGATTTGAGAGCTGTAGCAACTGATATTAAAGACACTCTCACCACAGCCATTATTGAATTAAAACAAGAACTGCAGGCTATGGCAGGCAGGGTGCAAGAGGTAGAACAGAAAACTGCCATTCACAGCTCTGCTCTGAGGAAAATTGGCGCCTCAGTCAGCACACACTCCATGCAGCTGAGGGAAGTACAGAGACATGTGGAAGAACTCGACAACAGAGGAAGAAGGCATAACTTGAGGGTGAGAGGCCTGCCTGAAAGTGTAGATAATGTGCAGCTTCAACCCACAGTGTCAGCCATATTCAATCAGCTACTTGAAAGACCTAGCCATGAAGACATTGCAATGGACCGGATTCACAGAGCTCTTAGACCCAAAGGGAGGGACACAGATCCCCCAAGAGATATAATCTGCTATATAAATGACTATAAACTAAAAGAAGATGTGCTGAGGCAGGCGAGAGTAAAACGATCGTTGGTTTATGAAGGCCATTCCATTTCTATATACCAGGATCTTTCCTCCATAACCCTTAAGAATAGGAGAGATCTATGCCCGTTACGGGAGGTACTACAAGCAAAGAACATCCCCTATCGATGGGGGCTACTAACCACGGGCGTACAGCAATACTTCTGCCACATCCTCGACATTCCCTTTACTCCAGTACCGAACTGGTATGCGGAATTTCAGATTTCTAGCCCACAGCCCCGGCCTTGTAGCATGGATATGATGGAAACGCAAACCTCTCACTTCCGAAGACGTCGATCACCTTCAACTGAGAGACTGCATACCAATCTTGCTCCATCATCGCAATCTTCTAGTCCTCCGGAGGCTCCACTGACCAGAAGAGTCCGCAGAGATCGTTAGAAGTATACTCCAACACCCTTCTACCCCCTTCTGTTTTACTGGATCAGTTTAGCTTAACTATGTCTGATGCACATATACTATATGTTTTACCTTTCATTTCTTTTCAGGTATTCTATCATATAGTCTGCTGAATTATAATTGGAAGGGAAGATGTTGTTTTTTTTTTGAGATATTAAAACCACCTTTTTGTAATTTAAAAATTCAGTTATATATGGGTTTTAGACCCTGCAGACGTTTTACTGAAGTAGTTCTGTGATGGTTTATCTCCATAGAAGAGTCTCTTTTATTTCTTTGGTCACAGTGCCATCTTGTGGTGAATTAAGTTATTACCTCAATAAGGTGAATGTCTTATATATATTCACACTATTACAGTTTCTATTCGAGGGATCCTTTACAAAAGCCTTCAAACGTAAGAATTGCCTGCCTAATATTTAGCTAATATAAAGGTCACTGTTCTTAGGTTGATTGTTACCTATTCATTATAACATTTTTCAGAGGGTTTCCGTTCTTATATTACACCCTAGGTGTTTGCTCTCTGCGTCTGAATATCGAATGTAATATTCTAGATGCAGAACTCTATTCTTAACACCTTACTTTCCTTCTAAGTGCACTATTATCAATGTTATTTTTGGTTATAAGTATTAAAGTACACTCATAGTTCCTGATGGATCATTGAACATTACTTAGTTTCCATTCAAGGCAATAACCCCAGTTCCAGATCTATTATATACCCCCCGTACTTCTAACACATTAAATGTTATTTATATAAAGGTTCATGGTCCGACGTGATAATACAAATAGATTTTCACACATTTCTTCTTATACTGGTCACCTCTCACAGTGGTTTCTTGACTGTTTAATGTATCACTTAACATTAGTCTGTCCAATACCACTGACTTTGACCGGCAGTCTGTCCCTTCCAAGTCAGTAGGTGAGCCGGATCTCACCTACCGCCGGTTCCCCTTACATCCTTTTACTACTCGGTTTCTTATACGTGCCTAAGTCATATTAACCCTTGATTTTCTCTCCCCGAGGCCGTCCCATAGGACTGAACATATCCATACAGTGTTCGTACTTTAGTTCTTTATTTTTTATTTTATTTCCCTGTATTTCATTTTAGGATCTCTAGTGATTTACCCTTATTTCTCAGGTATAACTTACCCTTGTACGCGTTATGTCTTCCACACAGCCAATCATGCCTACAACGCCACTGAAAATAGTTTCACTGAACACTAAGGGTTTGAATTTACCTGAAAAAAGATCTCAATTATTATTGACGATGAAACGAAAACGGGCTGATATCATTTTTGTACAGGAGACCCACTTCCGTGGGGATTCTATACCAAAATTATATAATATGAACTACCCTACTGTTTATCACGCAACGGATGCCACAACTAAAACGAAAGGTGTATCTATTCTTTTGGCTAAACCTATCCCTTTACAAATCACTGACACATTGATAGACAAATGTGGTAGATATCTATTCTTGAAGGGGACCTTTAAAGGCAATAAAATGCTCCAAATAGCTAACATTTATGCTCCAAATTGTGGTCAGGTTTCCTTCTTCCGTAATATCTTTAAATCTTTAACGGACTTCCAAGAAGGTACCCTGATTTTAGGAGGTGACTTCAATCTTCCAATGAATCCTTTGTTAGACACCTCAACTGGCACATCCTCTATGACGTACTCAGCCCTTAAAGCAATCAAACGCGAATTACAATCGTTGCTCTTGCACGATTCTTGGCGCACCATGTATCCAGACTGTAAAGACTATACTTTTTTCTCTATTCCTCACGGTAAATATTCCAGAATCGACTACTTTTTTCTGTCTCAACCTGACCTTCCCTTTCTAGAAAACACGTCCATTGACCCCATGTATCTGTCTGACCACCACCCGATCTCTATTTGTTTATCCTTTCCTGAGCATAAAACCCGTTCACATACGTGGAAACTAGACCCATCACTACTTACAGACCTATCTATCTCTGCAGAAATAGAAGACTGCCTGAAACAATATTTCGCAACCAACCACGTCACCGAGACATCTCTGTCTATACACTGGGAGGCACATAAGTGTGTTGTCAGAGGTGTCTTTATTGCCGCAGCAGCTAAGAGGCGTAAACTCACACAAAAAAAAAAATTCAACGACTTAACCCGTGACATCCTCCACCTAGAAAAAACACATAAAAGAACGTTGGCTCTCAACACTTTATCTACCCTGATAACTCTAAGAAAGCAACTGCTTGACTTATTAGGTAAACAAACTAGGTGTAAATTCATGTTACGTCAAAAATCCTTTTATGAATATGGCAACAAAGCGGGAAAACTGCTAGCCAGAGCCCTACAATCTAAGAAAAAGGCTAACACAATCCACTCTATCATTGATGCTAAGGGTCACAAAATATCATCCACACCAGACATTGCTGCGAATTTTGTCCAATATTATTCAAAACTTTACAATCTCACTTCCCCTAAACCTCCAGCACATGACCTAGACAGACACACTCTGATGGAGTTTCTCCGTAAATATAGCCCATCACCCATCACAACCGAAATATATCAAACTTTAGACAAACCCTTTACTATAGAGGAAACAGGGGCAGCATTGAAAATGTTGAAAACAGGCAAAAGCCCAGGCCCAGACGGCCTCACGGTAGGATATTACAAATCTTATGCCCATATTTTGACTCCCTACTTTACTTCTACATTTGATTCTTATGCAATTCCTACTTTACCCCCACGTGATTTATTGACTGCTCACATCACGGTTATCCCCAAACCAGGAAAGGATCCACTTTTAATTACTAATTATAGACCCATTTCATTATTAAATGTTGACCTTATGTGGTATGCAAAAATTTTGGCCATTAGACTTCAACCTCTTCTCCCTGACCCAATTCATTTGGATCAAGTGGGATTTGTTCCAGGCAGGGAGGCGAGGGATAATACCCCCAAGGCCCTAAATATTCACCATTGGCTAACTACATCCAAAATGAAAGGTTTTTTTTTATCGTTGGACGCGGAGAAGGCATTTGACAGAGTGGCCTGGGACTTTATGATAGCAACCTTACAATCCATTGGTCTACCTGAATGTATGCTTAACTATATCCTCATGTTATACTCTAAACCAACTGCACAGGTCCGAATTAACGGCCACCTGTCTGGTGCCTTCTCCGTGTCCAATGGTACCCGTCAGGGCTGCCCACTATCCCCGTTGATTTTTATCCTGACGTTGGAGCCCTTATTAAGAAACATTAGAGAAAACCCGGACATAAAAGGGATTAAAATAAAAGATTGCACCTATAAAACTGCAGCTTTTGCTGACGATATTTTGCTATTTTTATCTGAACCGCTTATTACGCTCCCAAATCTTCATAAGACCCTTGAACACTTTCAGTTCTTATCAAATCTTAAGATAAATTTTGCGAAGTCTACAGCCTTGAATATTACCCTACCCTCATCACAACGCATACAATGTCAACAAAACTTCCCGTTTAAATGGGATGATAGCTCCCTTACTTAGGCATCAAAATACCTACCTCATTATCAAATCTATACTTTGCTAATTATCAACCAATATTACGAACTATTACTGAGGATTTAAAAAAATGGTCTGTAGGGCTCTTTTCCTGGTTTGGTAGAACGGCCATCATTAAAATGAACATTCTGCCGAGGTTATTATACATTTTACAAACAGTCCCCATACACATTCCTCCAATTTTCTTTACAACATATCGTAAAATATGCACAAAATTTATTTGGGGTACGACTCGACCCAGAATAAACTTTGTCAGACTCACTTCCCCAAAATTGAGAGGAGGTTTAGGTGTACCAGACATACGCAAATACCAGATAGCCAGTCACTTAAATAGAATTGTAGATTGGAATGTTCACTATTCTACCAAAGATTGGGTCCATCTGGAACATTTTTTCTCCCCGATTCCGTTAGCCCAGGCCCCTTGGATACTTATTAATAAAGTCTCAAAGCTATTTATGGCCCACCCATTGATTCTCCCAACGTTACGAGCCCACACACATGCATGTGATAAATACAAAATGTCTTCAGTTAACGGCCCTTTAACTCCGCTCAGACTAAACCCTACGTTTCCTCCGTATGACAACTTCCTTTCTAAGAGATGTTTGGCCACAGGAAAATGTTAGAGCTATGCAATTTTACAAACAGGACAAACAATTATCATTGTAAGGGTCTACATATCAAACGTTTCTTGGACGCACAAGATCACCATACAACATTGTTGTGTCTGCAAAAGGAACCCCAACGACACCTTTAAATCTATCGCTAAATGGCTATAGCGAACGGTTACAACGAAAGCGAAAATAAAGCATTTCCAAGATTTGTCGGATCTTTCAGTTTTCGGATTCTGCATGTTTGTTATCGTTTGTTAAAACGATAGCGAAAATGTTACCTGTCCTCCCCTCCCTTATCTTCCCTCACCTTAGGTTCCCCTTTCCTATTAACATTTAGGATAGGATATATCTATTAGGTTAACTTGCATACCCCGAAATTCGGACGAAAATGCATTCAGACGAAAACGAATGCATGTCTAGTTTAGAATTACGTCATGGATTTTATTCCAGAAAAAGCAGAGAAGAGGGCAGTACTAAAAGATATGCAAGGCATAGTTTCCAACTGTCCCTGATTACGAGGGACTGTCCCCGATTTCAAATCTCCTATCTATAGCGAACTGTTGTTACAACGAAAGCGAAAATAAAGCATTTGATTTGTACTGTACGAGGGACTGTCCCCGATTTGGAACAAAGTCCCTCTCCCCCTGTATAGTTGTATATAAGATGCACTATTTATCTTTCAAAAAGTGTTTCCCAGTGCTAAACCTTTCACTCAATTTCTAAATTGCTTTATTTGTAAATTAAAATAAACAATATAAAAAAATGGTAGTGGTATTAAAAATAAAACACTTGTGGGTTTAACTAATCTTTTCTTTTTTGTATAATTCTCCTTTAAAAGGGTGTGGCAGGAGGTGTGCCCTATGCCTCCATACCTTTGCTAATTGGTGTCCCTTGTTCCTTTCTCAAAGTTGGGTGGTATGTGTAAGGGTGTACCTTTTTTATCCTGATGGCACCACCAGCATGTGGAGGTGGGACTAAGTGTTTTTGTAGTTTATTTGGGACAAAGTACAACCAAGTTAGCAGCTTGTAGCCTGCCATTGGAAATGTATTGGTGATCGATGCCTTGTGGGTGAAATCCATGACATAGTCCCTCTGATACTCTTTTGCTGTTTCCCCTAAATCAGTTTCCCACTAGGAAATATACAAGGGGTAAAAAACCTTAAGGGTATTGTATGAGGAAAGAGTAGCATTGGGAGGGTGTGTGTCACTGTGCCTGGATCAGGACAAATCTATCAAACAGAGTAGTGTGGCCTCTATCTCTCACCATGGTGATCAAGAAACAGAGTTGCATGGCGCTCAACTGAGATAGAGGAGGTGATGTCCGTTATCTTAGGTCATACGTGCTCAACCTGTGGCATTCCAGACGCTACAAACCTGCAAGTCCCATGAGGCATTGCAAGGTTGACAGTCCCAAGCATATCTCCCGAAAACAGAGGCATGATGGGAATAGTACCACAACAGCTGCAGAGCCACAGGTTGAGCACCCATGTCTTGGGTCATTGAGCGATTTGGGCTCATTATTGGAAAGGAAATGAAGAAGCCTAAAGCATTCAGAGTGCAGCAGAGATGAGAATGATGAGCCTTGAAGACTAGGGGCAAAGCTGGGTTTGCCAATAACTGTGAGGCAATGGGGAGAACAGAGCTTGTTAGCCCCTGTGGACAACATTCAAATGGTTGCCAGAATTAAGGGGGGATAGGTACCAGATTTGAGAATGTACTGGGAAAGACAAGGTGAAGCTGACGGTGGCATAGGAGAAAAGTCCTGCTCTAGGGAGACCCATTTCTTTAGCAAGGAATTCCTATACCATACCAGCAGGTTGAAGGAAAAAAAAACAAAAACTTACAGATCCCTTCATCAACACAAACGATGTTGATGCAGGGATCTCTTCCACTGATTTATTGCATTCTGACAGGGAGTACTCCTGTTAAATAAAGGCTGACAAAGGCCTCAGCCCCACTGAAACCTCATGGTACACCTCTTCAGCAGGTATATGTTAGCAGTTTCTCAATACCTTTAAGCTGACCATACATGAATCGAAATTTGGCTGGTTCGGCAGGCACCAGCTGAGATTCGATCCATCTATGGGCAGAATGTTAAATTTTTTTACATGCGATTACTGCCGGCGTCTATAGGTGCTAGCAGTAATCATTTTTTTCTGCTGGCCCGGAAGGCTCCCCGCAACACCCTCACCCCCACCAGCAGAACACAAAAGCGCTGCGAGAGGCATTCTACCATCAACACAGTTAGTGTGGAGCCTGAATCATCTATGGGATGCTTAAGGGTCACCCTGACAATAGACTCAAGTCTTCATAGCAAATAACAGACTTGACACCCTTGAAGAGGTTGGCGTGCTTATTGTTGTTGGATAATTTTGCACCCAGTGAGATAGTCCTAACAAAAATGGGCTTCTTGGGACACTGAAGTAGGAGGGGCCAGGTATTGAGTTAAGGTTATGTAATATAATCTCTGGCCAAATAGGGCTAGGGGTGCTTACTAACGGGCAAGTGCAATATTGGGAAAGGCAAGGGAAAGGTGATCAACTTTCACAAAGCATCTGCACAGTGTCAGAAAATAGAGAAAAAAGTCTGAAAGCTGCTCCCTGACATGAAACACCTCCATCCCTAAATTATATGAGAAAACCAAAATTCACCCAGGGGGACTTTAAATGAAGTGTCCATGGTGATCACAGGTAAATAAGATGCAAGAGTATAAAAAAAGTAACAAAGTTTATTAGAGTGTTAAAACTCACATCCAGTACAAGGTATGAACATAGGTGGCAAATTCATAAGTAAAGCAAATAGTGTGAAAAGGAGTGAAAGTGAAAAGTGGCAAAGGAAAAGGAAAGTGAAAATAAATCAGCTGTAGTGAGAAAAGAAAGAGGAGTCAATTGGAAGAAAGAATTAATAAAAATCAATGAAGTATTACCTCAGTGTACATGTGAAGATTGTGAGTATGCTGGTGAGATAGCGTATATAGATATGGAGGTGGTGCCTACCCAATGGATAGACCTCTCGCCAGTGTGTTGAAAAAAGCAAAATAAAGCGAAAGTTTTCCATGCCAAAACCCCCGCCTAAATACCCGGATGTCCGCCGTACCTCCACCCCTAGCGTCATGCAAGCGGCGGTGAGGAGGAAGACCCACAGTGGGCTCACCATGACGCGGCAGAGCACAAACGGGATCCCTTCCCCCGCCTGGATGACGCACTATCCCAGTTAACGGGGACACCACTGAAATTCGGAAGTCTCCCAACTGGGCGCACGATCATGACGCTGATGCACTGGTGGCTCTGCCCCTCCTGAGATAGAGAGACGGAGACAGCAGGGGGTAAATAACTCCATTTGTGCATCACACCTGCTCCCTGACATGAAACACCTCCATCCCTAAATTACATGAGAAAAACAAAATTCGCCCAAGGGGACTTTAAATGTCCATGGTGATCACAGGTAAATAGGATGTAAGAGTATAAAAAAGTAACAGTTAATTAGTGTTAAAACTCACATCCAGTACAAGGTATGAACATAGGTGGCAAATTCATAAGTACAGCAACATGACATAAAAGTTCTCTAGGCATAGCCATAATGACAAAATCATCACAAAATACATCTCCAATCCGACGCGTTTTCTGAAGCTTGCCTCGCATCATCAGGGGATGATGTGTATATCTGGTATCTAACAACAAATGCAAATATTGGCGTATAGGTTATGATAGAACAAAAGCATGAAGCCAGAACTCGTGATCCCTAACTTGTCAGACAGTTGGCTCCAAAGGCTGACCCCCAGGCAAGGGGCAGCGGAATAACATCTTCCCCGGGAGCTGAAGGGATAAAGACCACAGCATGAAGGACCGAGGCCAGATGTGGGGCAGGCATGGCAAAAGAATAAGAGGAAGTGTAGACCCAAATGTCACCCATTGATTTTGCAGGGCGTACTCACTGTAATAAGATGTACAAGTATAAATATATCTATATATAGTATAAAATAAAATAGTTGGAAATACAGTATCCTGAGAGTGTAAAGAAATGTACTTAAATAGGGGACATAATGGTATGAAAAGAGGGAAGATAGAGAGAAAAGAGTTCAAAGTGTCAGAAAATAGGGCAATAATGGGTCAATCAATGATCTACTGTTCAGCTCCCTCAGCTCTGTTGCAGCAGGCTTTGCCGGCGGAAGGGGCTCCCTTTAGTGTGATGATGATTCCAGGCAGCATCATTTATGTGATCTGATGAATAGTGGTCCCACTGGCACAGTAGCAGTTTGTTGGCAGTCCTAAAGCAGACCTGGGCGGCAGGAGCACCAGATCACTATGCAGGGTTCTATGCTCCGCTTCCCACCCACCCCCCACCACTGGGAGCAGATAAACAGGACTCAGATGGATCTAGCAACAGCAGGCAGATGCAGATACTCTACAGGTCTCAGTACAGCAATCTGAAGCAATAATTATCCACTTAGCAATGCAGCCACGGATCGGTCTCAACTTTATATTCCCTCTTCTTTGGACTCCTCCTGTTTCCAGGTGCATTGAGGCTTGTAGTTTCTTATCCAGCAACTGTAGTTATGGCCCAGACTACATCTCCCAGCATTCAACCATCTATATTCGAGAATTAGGAGAACAATGTGTCTACTAGCTCCATCTTGTGACAGAAAAAGGGAACTGCATTCAGGCAATAATGCACTTAAAGTGGAACTTTAATGCACCCAAAATCAGTGCACCCAAAATAAGTGCACCCAAAATATAATGCACCCAAAAGTGTAACTGACACTCATTTGTCTCCCCCCCACCTTCCGGTGCCACATTTGGGGGAGGGGGGGATTGGATACCTGTCTTTGACAGGTACCTTATGCCCACTTCTGGGAGACTGGGCCGTGGCGCATTACATCAGTAGCTCGGTTACCCTCGTCCTCATTCCTCCTTCCCCCACCACCGGGCCAGTAGAAGAGCACAGCGGTGCTTCGTGCATGCACAATAGGGACCCGGTGTGAAGCCATAATGCTTCACTACCGGGTTCCCTTACCGGCAATGGCGGTGGCAGCACCTGACAGCTGATGGAAACATCATCTGTGGTGCCGACATCACTAGACTTTTACAAACAGGAGTTAACTTTTAGGGCTCTGCATAATTCAGTAACAGCAATTATGATGTTCATGGCTTGTGATTTCTGTATAGTAAGTTAGGAAGAGAGGTCTCAGGTTATTTGCATAAGCAGTTCATTCATTTTCCCTGTATTCTGAGAGGTTTCCTGATATGTCCAAGGTACTTCTGATATGATGGAGCAAGGGCTTGAGGGTAAGTATAAAAAACTTAATGGGAAAGGGGCAGCTTTGATGGGTTCCTTTTTAACTGTACTTTTTTCCTTGCACTAATTGCCAATTAGAATTAGTCTTGAATGGTCCTTAACCACTTCTTGTCCAGAGGTTATACCAGGTTTATGGCAGCAGCCATGATCCTGGTATTGTTTTCTATAGCTGGCAACCAGATTTCATGAAGGGGGGGGGGGGGGGGGGTTTGGAGGCGCCAACTTCAGTAGTTCTATCACATAATGTATTTATATGTACATAATATATATTTTTTTTTAAACTTACTGGTTTGCAGGTTCATAAAGTGGTGGTGTCCATAAAAAGGTTAAAAAAATCATGGAGAGTGTTGGTGATGGGGTGCAGGCCTCGCTGGCAGTCCTTTTGCTGTAAGGATGTTAGTCCTGGTTGTTTTAGCAGCTAGTCTGTGTTGTACATGCTGATGTCACTTCCCCTTCCGTGTTCCAGGGTGGTTAGCGTGGAGCTTCCCACACAGTATGTGCTATATATATATATATATATATATATATATATATATATATATATATATATATATATATATAATCAATCTCCAAAACTGGTTTAGAGGCACTCGTGAGTCTTGCAGAGGAGGAAGATCAAAAACAGCAGTGTTTTTTATTGTCAGCGTTTCACACACACAGACACACACACACATGCAGACACACACACACAGTGGCTACCCTTGGAACTATATATATATATATATATATATATATATATATATATATATATATATATATATATATATATATATATATATATATACTACACACACCTACACACACCTACACACACCTACACACACCTACACACACCTACACACACCTACACACACCTACACACACCTACACACACCTACACACACCTACACACACCTACACACACCTACACACACCTACACACACCTACACACACCTACACACACCTACATACACCTACATACACACACATACACACCTACATACACACCTACATACACACATACATACACATACATACACACATACATACACATACATACACACATACACACACATACATACATACACACACATACACACATACACACACACCTACATACACATACATACACACACATACACACACATACACACACATACACACACATACACATACACATACACACACACACATACACACACACACACACACATACACACATACACACACATACACACATACACACATACACACATACACACATACACACATACACACATACAGACATACACACACACACATACACACACACACACACACACACACACATACACACACACACATACACACACACACATACACACACACACATACACACACACACATACATACACACACATACACACACACTCACTATATGTACTTTTGTTGTGCTGGAAGTAGTTTAATTGGTTTTAAAAAAATTGTCTGATAAAGATACTATTTGTGTTTTCTTGGGTTCTCCCTGTGTATGCATGGGTTTCCTACAGGTTCTTAGCTTTGCTTCCAATTTTCCCAAATTTTCCTACATGCCATCTTGAAAAAAATATCACGTGAAAAGAGGTTGGAGCAAGCCTTTCAAGGCACAGGACCTGAAGTTCAACCCATTGAAGGACAGTGATATATAGAGGGCATTCACTAGCCTAGTAGCTGCTCAAATAACATCTACATATAGTAAAGAGGACAGTATAAGAATTAAACTCATCATTGTTACTGCAGTAGAAAGCTTGCCGTAACCCCTTTGACTGCCATATCACATTGTAAATGTAATTGACTAACCTAGAAGGGGTACAACCTCAATTTTTAGAATAGTTTTTGGCAGTCAATAGGTTAAATGCAAGGTCACATACATTGTTACAATGTCTAAAATCTGCCAAAAATGTAGAAACATGGGGGTATTCATATTATAATGGCACACAAATGGGTGCAGGTGGCATATGCCACATCAATAAAACAGACCTTTTTCAGGTCTTTCTGCACCACCCGCACTAGTTTTAGAGTGAAATAAAAACTGGTATGGGTCCTGTGCCTAATTAACAAATGGATCACAGCAGTTTTCAATATAGAAAACTGTTGCAGAGCTCCACCAGAATGGATCTGGCTTACTGGATCTAAACCATCTGTTAACGTGGCAGACAGCTCACACACACACACCACTCTCTACTTGTGCAGTGAGAACTTTACATGGGCAGAGCCTGCATATAGGCAGGGAAAGATCCTTTGTGCTTTGCTGTTAACCCTGGCAAATGCAGGATTAACCACCTTCCTCCTCATTCTGTCAGCTTATTTTATGTAAGGCTGAACTGAAATAAATGATGCTTAGCCCTCAATGGCAATAATCTTTTGATTGCTGTTAGCTAACCTGGTGCTGCCCATTCTCCTATTTATAGGTTAACAATTAAAGTACACGCTATATATTTAACATGTATATACTGTTGAATTGTGGTTGTAATATTTTTCTTCTATTTTGTTCAAAAGTGGTGGGAGCAAGATGTCTCTGACACATTATCAAACACCACAGTGGCACAACCTTCAAACCTTCAAAACTTCCAACCTTCAAAACTTCAACTGGAAATAAACCGCATTTTCAATCAAATAAATCAGACATTCCCTAAAACTACTGTTAAAATAAAAGAGAAAACAACCAGTGCTAAAAACAGCAAAGTCTTCCTAAGAAATCCAAAGAGCAGCTACTGTGTTGGAGACCATTTAATAGTACAAGTTGAAATGTTTGACTACAATGGAAACAAGAAGACATATGGAGGAGACTATCTGAGGGCAAGAATGTCTACACCGGAGCTCGGAGCAGGATCTTCTGGTAAAATTGAGGATTTTCAAAATGGTACTTATCATGTCCATTTTGCATTATTTTGGGAAGGTAACATAACTATTTCTATATTTATCATACACCCAAGTGAAGCATCGTCAGCTCTTTGGAGGTATCGAAACCAATGGCATGGATATGTAGACCATTTGGGCAAATTTACAAGACCTCAAGAAATACAAGAGGCAAAATGTGGATTTGAACTCGACAAAACAGAAGAGCTTTGTGAATATAAAGACCAGAGAGATGAAGAATATTTTTACTGTGTCAAACCACAGAATTTTAACTGTGAATCCCTTACTGATATGAAGAGCTGGTGGAGACATGACAAGACGCTATGCACTGAGTTTGAGCAAAGTTTATTTAATCCGTAAGTGAATTATGCACTCTTCATGGGATTATTAAAGTGTGATTTAGCCAACTTTTTTTTAAATTTATGATAAGAGTAGGGAAGATTAGAACCCCTGTCAAGTTTTTATAGCTTGCAAATGATCAAAGAAAGGGAGTGCCAGTTCCCTGAATAGCAGTCTAAATATAATGCCTTATATGTCATAATAAAATATTCTATAACAGCCACCCACAGCTTTTTGGGGGATTATCTGGAAGACCACCTTAATTGAGGCTAAAGTGTCACAAGAACGTTTATTTATGTATATGTAGAAACTGAAAGTGATGTCTGAATTTCATAGAAAAGTAATACAATGAAGTAAAAGTGGTCATGGTCAGCAAGGACTTAAGAAATACTGTAATTAAGTTATTTTATCTATATGTATTTATTTTTGTTATCTTAAAGTGTATCTCAAGCCATATTTTTTCTTTTATAGTTTTGGGTAGAGTGGGGAAGGGTTAGAACTTCTGTTAGGATTTTACTTTTTGTTACAGACTCCATTGGGAAGATTCCCTTTGACTTGCCCTTGTTAAAATTATTGTAAAACAGGAAGTGAGGGGATATTTTCAACAGGAACGCATATAATAGTAAAAACACTTTTTGTCCATTACAGTAGGGGGAGGCTAAAAACCCTGATAGTTTTTCATTGCTGAATGTGTCCGATTGCATATTTGCCCTTCAAGTGGTAATAAAGCCCTATTGTTTACTTGTACCTACAGGTAAGCTTATAAGAAGGCTTAACTGTAGGTACAGTAAATATCTTCTAAAAGTGCACCATTTAGGAGATATTTATTATAGTAGAAGTTGGTGATGTCACCAGCGCATGCACACTAGCGATGAGCTCGGTGTTCGATTCACTCATGTTCGAATCGAACATTGGCCATTCGCTCGTTCGTCAAAGCCAGAACTTTGTGGGCCGTTCGCATCCAATTCGTGTGATACGAACAGCCCACAATGCACTGCGCCAGTCGCAGTGCATTGCTGGCTGATTGGCCAAGCATGCACTGTGACCCCGCATGCTTGGTTCGCGGCAAATTCAAAAAGCCGCGAGCACCCTGTAAAAGTCTATAGGAGAAATCTCAAGTGCTCATTTTAAAAGCCTATATGCAAGTTATTGTCATAAAAAGTGTTTGGGGCCCTTTTCCTGGCCCAGGGGACATGTATCAATGCAAATTTTTCCTTTTAAAAATGGCCGTTTTTTCAGGAGCAGTGATTTTAATAATGCTTAAAGTGAAACAAAAGTGTAATATTCCTTTAAATTTTGTACCTGGGGGGGGGGGTGTGTATAGTATGCCTGTAAAAGGGTGCATGTTTCCCGTGCTTAGAACTTTTCCCGCACAAAACGTAATTTTTGCAGGAAAAAAAGCCATTTAAAATCACTCGCGGCTATAATGAATTGTCGGCTCCCGTAATACAGAGAACAGTCATTCATTGAAAGTCATTAATAAAAAATAAAAAAAAAACGTGGGGGTTCCCCCAAATTCAATGACCGTGCCCTTTAGGTCTGCTATGGATATTAAGGGGAACCCCGTGTCAAAAAAAAAAAAAATGACGTGGGGTTCCCCCTCAAAATCCATACCAGACCCTTTATCCGAGCACGCAACCTGGCAGGCCGCAGGAAAAGGGGGGGGGACGAGAGCGCCCCCCTCCTGAACCGTACCAGGCCACATGCCCTCAACATTGGGAGGATGCTTTGGGGGTCTGTGACCCCTCAAAGCACCAGGTTGATGGGCACAAGGGCCTCGTCCCCACAACCCTGGCCGTTGGTTGTGGGGGGTCTGTGGGCGGGGGGCTTATCGGAATCTGGAAGCCCCCTTTAACAAGGGGATCCCCAGATCCCGGTCCCCCCCCTGTGTGAAATGGTAAGGGGGTACAAAAGTACCCCTACCATTTCACCAAAAAGGTGACAAAAAATAAGACGGGAGACGGTCTTTGACAATTCCTTTATTAAAGTTTTCTTTTATCTGGTCTTCTTCCTTTCTTCATCTTCTTCCACTGCATCTCTTCTTCTGTGTCGGGCCGCTCCGCGCAATGGGAGGCTCCCGCTGTGTGAGGCTTCAGGTCTTCTGACAGGTCTTTTATAACAGAGGGCGACCTGGTGACCCCGCCCCCTCAGACGCACGGGGACTTCATGGGGACTTCATGGGGACTTCATGGGGACTTCCCTATGGCTTTCCCCATGATGTCAGAGGGGGGCAGGGGACGGCCCCCGCCCCCCTCTGAGGTCATGGGGAAAGCCATAGGGAAGTCCCTGTGCATCAGAGGGGGGGGTCACCAGGTGGCCCCGCCCTCCATTACCTGTCAGAAGAAGCAAAGCCTCACACAGCGGGAGCCTCCCATTGCACGGAGCGGCCCGACAAAGAACAGCCACTGACGCCGTGGAAGAAGATGCCGGACGAGAAGACCAGAGCAAGAAGAAGCGGATCGGAAGAAGCGGATCGGAAGAAGCGGATCGGAGGAAGATGGAGGAGGAAGATGGAGGAGGAAGATGGAGGAGGAAGATGGAGGAGGAAGATGGAGGAGGAAGATGGAGGAGGAAGATGGAGGAGGAAGATGGAGGAGGAAGATGGAGGAGGAAGATGGAGGAGGAAGATGGAGGAGGAAGATGGAGGAGGAAGATGGAGGAGGAAGATGATGCCCAAGGATGAAGAAAACTTTATTAAAGGAATTGTCAGACTGTCTCCTGTCATTTTTAACATTTTTGTCACTTTTTTGGTGAAATGGTAGGGGTATTTTTGTACCCCCTTACCATTTCACACAGGGCGGGGGCCGGGATCTGGGGTCCCCTTGTTAAAGGGGGCTTCCGGATTCTGATAAGCCCCCCGCCTGCAGACCCCCACAACCAATGGCCAGGATTGTGGGGACGAGGCCCTTGTCCCCATCAACATGGGGACATGGTGCTTTGAGGGGTCACAGACGCGTCGCTGGGTACCCGATGTGCGTGCCTGGCGGCCGCGATGTCCGCCGGACACGCACAATTGACCAGTAACTGAGCAGGACGTGGATCTGTGTATGTAAACACACAGATCCACGTCCTGTCACTGGAGAGGAGACCGATGGTGTGTCCCTTGTACATAGGGACACCGATCGGTCCCCCCCCCAGTCAGTCCCCTCCCCCCACAGTCAGAATCACTAACAATCACTAACATAGGGAACATATTAACACCTGCAGTGCCCCCTAGTGTTAACCCCTTCCCTGCCAGTCACGTTTATACAGTAATCAATGCATTTTTATAGCACGGATCGCTGTATAAATGTGAATGGTCCCAAAAATGTCAAGTGTCCGATATGTCCGCCGCAATGTCGCAGTCATGATAAAAATCGCAGCTCGCCGCCATTACTAGTAAAAAAAAATAATAATAAAAATGCTATAAATCTATCCCCTATTTTGTAGACGCTATAACTTTTGCGCAAACCAATCAATATACGCTTATTGCGATTTTTTTTTTTTTTTTTTACCAAAAATATGTAGAAGAATACGTATCAGCCTAAACTGAGTAAAAAATTGGTTTACAAAAAAAAAAAAAAAAACAAAATTGGATATTTATTATAAGTAAAAAATGTTTTTTCAAACTTGTCGCTCTTTTTGTTTATAGCGCAAGAAATAAAAACCGCGAAGGTGATCAAATACCACCAAAATAAAGCTCTATCTGTGGGGTAAAAAATTATAAAAAACTTTATTTGGGTACAGCGTTGCATGGCCGCGCAATTGTCATTCAAGATGCGACAGCGCTGAAAGCTGAAAAAATGGCTTGGTCAGGAAGGAGGTTTTAGTGCCTGGTAGGCAAGTGGTTAAGCATTATTAAAATCACTGCTCCTGAAAAAACGGCTGTTTTTAAAACTTTTTTTTGCATTGATACATGTCCCCTGGGGCAGGACCCAGGTCCCCAAACGCTTTTTTTGACAATAACTTGCATATAAGCCTTTAAAATAGCACTTTTGATTTTGAACGTTCGTGTCCCATAGACTAGGGTTCTAAAGTTCACACGAGCTTTAGGTCTGTTCGCAGGTTCTGGTGCGAACCGAACAGGGGGGTGTTCGGCTCATCCCTACTTAAGATAGAACTGTTACAGTAGGTGTAGTGTTCAGGGAGAGAGCAGGATAGGCAGGGACAGTGTCAGCTGTGCTTTTTAACCTAGCGCTGTTAGTGGGTGCAGTGTGCCTCCTGCACAGTATACACCTGAATCTACCCCCTCATTGCTGGTGCTGTGTAGTTCAGTTGTGCAACACAGGCATCTGCCTAATCTTCAGTGGGTGTAGTGTGCCTCCTGCACAGTATACACCTTAATCTACCCCCTCATTGCTGGTGTTGTGTAGTTCAGTTGTGCCACACTAATGCCACGTACACCCGGTCGGAATTCTCGTTGGAAAAAGCTCTGATGGTTTTCCCGTCGGAATTCCAACGGAATTTCGCTCAAACGGTCTTGTCTACACACGGTCACACCAAATTCCGACGGTCAATAACACCACGGCATACAACACGTTCGACAGCACTATTAAAGGGAAGTTTAATACTTCTGAGCATGCGTCAAATTGTTTCCAAATTGTGTCGAAATTGCATACACACCATCTGAAAAAGGTTCTCAATCCAAAGTCCGTCGGAAATTCCGACAGAAAAAGACCGATGGGCATACACACAGTCGGAAAATCCGATGAAAAGCTCCCATCGGACTGTTTCCATCGGAAATTCCGACCGTGTGTACGCGGCATTAGGCATCTGCCTAATATTCAGTGGGTGTAGTGTGCCTTCTGCACAGTATACACCTGAAGTTACCCCTTATTGCTGGTTATCCCATCTCCCTGCAGGCCATTAGTATGTCTGGAAGGCCAACAAGGAGAGGCAGACAGTCACGAGCTAATAAGAGGGCAAGCAGGCTCTGTGTCTAGAGGCAACAGTGCTGGTCGTGGACGTGGTGCATCGTCATCAGCACGTGGCCATGGGACACGCTTGTCCTTATTTTTGGCAGCTGGACGTGTTGAGCCGCATCATGCCGAAGACTTGGTAGAGTGGATGACCAAACCCTCCTCTTCCTCCTCATCCTCTCTCACCCAGGCTCAGGGTACTGGCAAAGCAGCTGCCAATGTGTCCTCTTCCCTTGTCTCAATGTTATCAGTCACTCCTTCCCTAGACCCACCATGTCCTCCTGAGTCCCCCCGAACTGTTTGACCACAGTGTTGGGTACATGCTCCAGGAGGATGCCCAGCGTTTTGAAGGCTCTAATTATGATACCCAGCTAGAGGAAGGCAGTAGCGTGAGCGCAGAGAGGGGATGCTCAAGGACAGCAATCTGGCAGTTATGTTCCACCAGCCGCAGCATACTGCCAGGTTTGCTCCAGTGGTAAAGAGGGAGGGGATGATGAGGTCACTGACTCCACGTGGGTGCCTGATAGGAGAGAGGAGGAGGAGGAGGCACATCTTCAACGAGGCAGGATGCCCTCCGGGAGCCAGCTTAAGGGCAGCACACCGACTGAATCGCACCACAGACCTCCGCCTGTGCAGGGCGCTGCCTCTGCGCATTATTCCAAAAGTGTGTGGGTCTTTTTTGAGACGAGTGCAGCAGATCGCACCACTGCTATTTGCAACATCGTATCTCGCTTGCTCCTCATCATCTGGGATCGCCAACCCCACTATACCTTCAGTCCTCTCTGAAAGCTGCACTGAGAGGAATGAAGGTGTAGAATTAGGTGTGTCACAGCCAAGTACTTGCGGGCACTCTGCTAGCAGTACACAACGTCCGATTGTACCAGGCAAATTTCCCTGCCCCAGCTGCTGGACCGTCGAAAGAAGTTCACTCCCAGCCATCCACATGCCCAGCGGTTGAATGCTAGCTTGGCTAAATTGCTAGCACTTCAACTGCTGCCTTTTCAGTTGGTAGACTCAGCCCCTTCCGTGAATTTGTGCAATGTGCGGTTCCTCAGTGGCAGGTTCCAAAACGCCACTTTTTCTCACGGAAGGCGATTCCGGCTCTCTACAGGCATGTGGAAGGCAATGTACATGCCTCGCTGGACAGGGCGGTCAGCAGTAAGGTGCATATTACCGCTGACTCATGGTCCAGCAGGCATGGACAGGGACGTTGCCTATCTTTCACGGCCCATTGGGTCACTCTTTTGGCAGCTGGTAAGGATGCAGGACAAGGTGCAGTAGTGTTGGAGGTTGTTCCGCCACCACACCTCCAAAATGCTACTACTGGTTGGGACACACCTTGCTCCTCCACCCCCCCTCCTCTTCTTCCTCCATGGCCTCTTCCTGTGCTTTGTCCTCGGAAGCAGCGGTGCTCTGTAGAGGCGTTCAAGGGGCTACGCAAGTATGCAGGCAAAAAGATGCTATGCCGTGCTTGCGCTGGTGTGTTTGGGGGACAGGAGCCACACTGGGGCAGAGGTTCTGTCAGCTCTGCAGGGGCAGGCTGAGAGGTGGTTGACGCCATGCCAGTTTAATCCAGGAAAAGTGGTTTGCGACAATGGCACCAGCCTCCTCTCTGCCCTGCGACAGGGACAACTGACCCATGTGCCCTGTGTGGCTCACGTCCTTAACCTGGTGGTGCAGTGGTTCTTGGGCAGGTACCCAGGCTTACAGGATGTCCTGAGGCAGGCCAGGAAAGTCTGCATTTCCGCCGATCATATAATGCCAGTGCTCGGCTGGCTGAGCTGCAAAAGGAGTTGAACCTGCCCAAGAATCGCCTTATATGTGACATGCCCACCAGGTGGAACTCAACGTTGGCCATGCTGCATCGACTGCACATGCAGCAGAGGGCCATCAATGAGTACCTGTGCGACTACAGCACCAGGACAGGGTCAGGGGAGTTCAGATTTTTTTCACCACGCCAGTGGGGCATGATCAGGGATGCATGCACTGTCACCATTTGAGGAGGCCACAAGGATGGTGAGCAGTGATAGTGCATGCATCAGTGACACTGTACCTCTTGTCCACCTGTTGGAGCATACGCTGCATGAAATAATGGACAGGGCACTTGAGGCAGAACAGAGGCAGGAAGAGGAGGACTTCCTTGCCTCTCAAGGCCCCCTTTATCCAGACAGTGTTCCTTCTGTCCCACCCATCACACAGGAAGAGGAGGAGGTGGAGGATTGTGTCAGCATGGAGGTGGAGCTGGGCACTCAGCATCAGCAGTCTTTTAGGGATGATTTACAGTCCCAAGAAACAGGTGGTCTTGTACTTGGCTGGGAGGAGGTGGCTGCGGATCATGTCGTCCTTAGTGACCCAGAGGACTCCGGACCGAATGCCTCAGCTAAACTACGCTGCATGGCCTTCCTGATCCTACAAAGCCTGCAGAAAGATCCTCGTATTCTTCGGATCAAGGAGAGGGACCATTACTGGCTGGCCACTCTCCTTGATCCACGGTACAAGGGTAAGGTGGCGGACCCTATCTTGCCGTCGCAGAGGATAAGACATCTCCGGGAGGCCTTGCAGAAAGGTCTGTGCAACGCGTTCCCAGAGACTGGGAGGTTACAAAATCCTGGTCCTGGACGACGAGTTGCTGAGGCTTTGGTCAGTAGCAGAAGGAGCGGTGGAGAAGGTGGCAGTCTGACTGATGCGTTCAGACAATTTTTTAGTCCGCAGCCCCAAGGTATGATCGGTTCCAGCAACCATCGCCAGCGTCTGATATACATGGTGCAGGAATACCTAGGGGCAAAGTCACTTGGACACCTTTCCCACCGAAAATCCTCTGGCTTACTGGGTCTTGAGAATGGATCACTGGCCAGAGCTTGCACAGTATGCAATTGAGCTACTGGCCTGTCCTGCATCCTGTGTTCTTTCGGATCACAGGGTTCACCTGTCCACTGACTCGGTTGATCGACTGACCTTCATAAAGATGAATCAGTCATGGATCACCACCAGCTACCAGGCACCTGAAGCTGATGTAACCGAATAATTTATTTTGAATTGTCACATCCCTTCAAGACTGCCTATGCTGATGCTGAGTGACTGTCCTGTTATGTTGACTGACTATCCTCTTCCTCAATGATCCTGATGATAGCTTGGAAGAACATTTTTGTTTCTGGGTGCCGCCACCAGTGGCTAAGGCCCAATATTTCAGCCCCTGTTTAACAGGGGCATGTAATTACAATTTTTATGCAATGCTTGGCAGCAGGGCTCATTCCTGCACTCCAACTAAAGTATTTGGGAGAGGTTGCAGTGTTGTGGCACCAGCACCAGTGGCCCAATTTTTCAGCCCCTGTTTAACAGGGACGTGTAATTACAATTCTCGATCTAATAATTCACAGCAGGGCCCATTCCTGCTCCCACCAAGAGTAACTGTGAGGGCTTACAGTGTTGTAGCACCAGCACCACCAAAGGCCTAATTTTTCCTAACACTGTTCAACAATGGCATGTAATTACAATTCATGATATAATAGTTCACAGCAGGGTGTCCCAGCGCCCACCAAGAGTAACTGAGGGCTTACAGTATTGTGGCAACACCAACATCTAAGGGACAAATTTCTGCAGAGTATATACAGCAGGCCCCTACTTTCAAACATCCAACTTACAAACAACTCCTACTTGCAAACGGAAGGAGACAACAGGAAGTGAGAGGAAATCTACCCCTAGGAAGGGAAATTCTCTCCTGTAAGAGTTCATAATGGAAAAAGGTGTCTCCTCTCCACTGATGCTTTATCACCAATCCTTGTTGCAATAAAAACCCCACTTTTCCAGAAACATTTGTCATTGGGACGGAAAGTGAGGTGAAATGTTCTGAATAGGTGCACAGACAGAAAAACAAATGTTACAGGGGTGATAACCCTTCCCTATGTTCTCCAAAAAGCTTAAAAATAGATTTTTTTGGCTGCAGCTACACTTAAAAATGTATCTGTTCCAAATTAGAAACAGATTCTACTTAAGAACAAACCTACAGTCCCTGTCTTGTTTGCACCGCCTGTACACTGCTGTTCAGTGTATATAGGGTTTTAGGTATAGGGTTTTATTTTGGGTGCGGGGTTCCCCTTAATATACATACAAGACCCAAAGGGGCTGGTAATGGGCTGGGGTGGGGGGGGGGGGGGGGGGGGGTTTGATGGGGTAGCCATGCCATTTTTCTCAAAGATTTTCATCCATATTGCCAGGACAAGACATTACATTAAAGCCTCAAGCCGTTTTTAATGGCTTTTTTTCCTTTACAAATGTCATTTTGTGCAGGGACAGTTCTAAACACGGGAAACGCATGCCACTTCACAGGCATACTTTAGACACCCCCCAGGTACGATATTTAAAGGAATATTTCCCTTTTCCCCCTTTATGCATCATTAAAATGACTGCTCCATAAAAAACTTCAGTTTTAAAAAAATAAATTTGCATTGATACATGTCCCCTGGGGCAGGACCCGGGTCCCCAAACCCTGTTTAGGACAATAACATGCATATTAGCCATTATAATTAGCACTTTAGATTTTGAACGTTTGCGTCCATTGTACTTAATAGGGTTCTAATGTTTGCGCAAACTTTCGGTCCGTTCGCAGGTTCTGGTGCGAACCGAACCGGGGGTGTTCGGCTCATCCCTAATGCACACTGCACTCTCAATGGACGACGTGCTGTCCATTGAGAGAGCCATACCACAGCCGTGACTCCCACAGGCAAGTGCAGGAGTGGCTTTATCTCAGCTCAGCCAAACAGCCGAAGCCCGCAAACTCAAAAGGAAGACCTGGAGAAAATAAAATCCCTGTCAGTGGTGACAGTGCACAGCTGGAGGGCTTCATTCTAAGGCAGGTCTTTCATAATGTGCTAGTATGCGATGAGTGCTAGCACATTATTATTTTGCAGGGAATTTTTTATTTGTTTTGCAGTTTACTACTGCTTTAACTCAATTCTGGTGATAACACTGTCGCCAAAACAGATAGTGAGGATAACTCTTCCCAAGGAGGCCTCAGACAACAATAACAACTTGACAGAAGCTATAGACTTTCCTCACTCTGTGTAAAAAATAAATGTTGGCTGGAGATAAACAGTTTTTTTTCAGTTTTTTTCTGTTGGTCATATATTGAAGCTGCAGTATGAAAAAGCTGGACAAATTCAATTTCATCACTGTTCTTGCAATGTGATAGACATATTTCCTTAGCAGAAATATATACCGTATTTATCGGCGTATAACACGCACCCCAAGTTTAGTAGGGCATTTTAAGGAAAAAAAGTTTTAGGAGGGAAGTTTAGGGGAAAAAAAACATTTAAGCATCATTTGCAGCCTTGCCCAGCGTCATTTGCTGCCTTGCCCAGCGTCATTTTCAGTCTTGTCCAGGTTTAAATTTCCCGCCGCCGAGACGCTCCGTCGCGTGCACCGCCGAAAAAGACCGAAGCGCGGCCGAAAAAGACCGAAGCGCCCCCGGAAAAGCCAAGCCGACTGTTCGGCTCCGCTCGCAGTCCCGCCTCCCTGCTGTTTCCGGAGCGAGCGCAGGGAGGCGGGACTGCGAGCAGAGCCGAACAGTCTGCTCGTTCTTTTCCGGCCCCGCTTCGGTTATTTCGGCCATGATTCGGTCTTTTTCGGCAGCGCTCGCTATTTTTCGGCGGCGGTTGCCATTTTGTCATTTTTTTTGGTGGTATCAGCGTATAACACGCACCCACGACTTTCCCCCGATTTTAAGGGGGTAAAAGTGCGTGTTATACGCCGATAAATACGGTATTTGTTTTTTTAGGATGATCAGTGCTTCAGAAGTCCCAGAAGCCTAGGGATCATGGTTACGCTAAAAGTATAGAATACAAATTAAATGTTTTTATGGTTAATTTATCTACCAATAAATTTTGGTGTTGATTTTAAGGTCTAACATTCGAGTTGAAATTCCGAAAGACTTTGGCACGATCAGTGTGTTATCCTGCAACAATAGTAAGTGTTTTTATTACAACATGTTTTATTCCTTTTTTGATGGTTGCTAAGATGAAAAGTGAGCATGCTTATCCTTCAATCTTTCTGAAAACAGTAAAGTATGGATGTAAGTGCCTCCAGGAAATCTTGATAAAGGTAGGAGATTTCTAGGACTGTCTTTATTATTCAGGTTACTTTTATGTATTTATTACACTTGACAATGTATCAATCAGTGCACTAATCTATCTGCAACATTTCTGGCTCTGACTGTGAA
This sequence comes from Lithobates sylvaticus, assembly GCA_028564925.1. NCBI lineage: Eukaryota > Metazoa > Chordata > Amphibia > Anura > Ranidae > Lithobates > Lithobates sylvaticus. Next base: position 116,873,902 of record CM053030.1, on the reverse strand, counting down.
GAGGACATCTGTTATCAAAAACTTTTGATTTTAAAACTTACGATATCTTTAATTTTCTAGTGAATTATTGTAGTAGGGTAAATGTTGCACTAACCAGCTGGTCTCTATACACATTTAACATCAATGCTATGTTATCCTTCCTTAATAGATGTAATTGTTTGGTCATACTGTTACACATAAGATACCTGTCACATGTTGAATAAATGGATGTATAGTCAACCTTCTGCTGCAGGTTAGATGAGTGAAGAGAAAGCAGTGGGTATTTGTTGAAGAGACATTTGTCAGTGAAAAGTTGACAGGCCCTCATATGAAAACCCCACACTTATGCGTATTAACATGTGTAACAGTGCTGTGTTCTACTGTGTTAGGATTAAATGGTGTCGTGGATATTCCACCACACTCTTGCGCTAATAAGTGCCCTTCAATCTAATGATATAATGTGCCTTCTGATCCCATGTCTCCCCTGGTTCCCCATTCCCATAAACAGACATTACCACATTCTCACGTCATCATCTCAGCAATGGCTCCCTTCTCTGAGCCAGCTTCCTTTAATTCCCAGACAACAAAACAAATTACAAAGGATTGTGACCTCACAGGAAATTGAATGACCATATAAGGATTTGAAACAATATAATACAATGCCATACAATGGACAGACAGCCAATCAGACATTTGTTTTCCTTCAAAAGAACCAATCATAGACATTTATACATTCAAATAGACTAGCAGTGATGTGTGCAAACGGTCAGGTGAGAACCATGCTTTCTGTGAGACAAAGGAACACTAGAAAGATAGTTCTACACAAAACTGCATCCTAACTGCTTTCAATGACGCAAACGATATAAAATCATGGCTCAGTGGGCCATAATATTTACTGTATAGCGTTATGCTAAAGTTCCCATGTACACAGACATGTTCGCTTGAAGTCATTAATGCAGTCGCCAAGAAGTGGCCAGCCTCCTGGTGAGGCCTAAATGAACATCCCTAAAAAGCAAACAGATCTGCAGTGTCCACAGGAAGGTTTTCGCTGCCAATGGTCTTCTGCCAATGTCTGTGCGAATACGCTCACATGAGCGCATTACAGCAAACCCCACACTGGGGGGCATCTGACAACATACATTAATAACATTTTCCACAACAATGGCACACAGGGTTATCCCCGATACAAAGTGAGAGGCTCCAGGATGGCTACTCTGAGTGGAGAAAACTGGTTTTACAGCTTTCTCTAGGATTAGTAATTGGATTAGAATGGATCCTGGAGTACAGAGACTTTGAAGAGTCTTGGTAGGGGTGAAATCTGTAACCATGTGTTTGTCATTAGAGATGGCCTTGCGGTTCGCCCGGCGGTCGGTTTGCAGCGAACTTTGCTTGTTCGCGATTCGCCAAACCGGCGGACTTATGGCGCTGTTCGCCCCGGCCATATTAGTTTACATTGTGAAGAACTTTGACCCATGACACATCCATCATGGGGTACAGGACAGCCAATTGAGACATTTCAGCACATGGACATACCCCCTACCTTATAAATAGATCTGTTCTGGCGGCCATTTTACATTCTGTCTCTTGTCAGTGTAGGGAAAAGACGCTGTGTGGAGCAGGGGCAGTCAGTCTAAATCACTAGTTATTACTATTAGGTTCACAAAAGTCCTTTTAAGGACTGGTATAGGTGTACAGTATATAGAGGTGAAATACGATAATATACCGTATTTATCGGCATATAACCCGCACCCCGAGTTTAGGAGGGCATTTTAAGGAAAAAAGTTTTAGGAGGGAAGTTTAGGGAAAAAAAACACTTACATTTAAGCGTCATTTGCAGCTTGCCCAGCGTCATTTGCAGCTTGCCCAGCGTCATTTGCAGCTTGCCCAGCGTCATTTGCAGCTTGCCCAGCGTCATTTGCAGCTTGCCCAGCGTCATTTGCAGCTTGCCCATCGTCATTTGCAGCTTGCCCATCGTCATTTGCAGCTTGCCCATCGTCATTTGCAGCTTGCCCAGCGTCATTTGCAGCTTGCCCAGCGTCATTTGCAGCTTGCCCAGCGTCATTTGCAGCTTGCCCAGCGTCATTTGCAGCTTGCCCAGCGTCATTTGCAGCTTGCCCAGCGTCATTTGCAGCTTGCCCAGCGTCATTTGCAGCTTGCCCAGCGTCATTTGCAGCTTGCCCAGCGTCATTTTCAGCTTGCCCAGCGTCATTTGCAGCTTGCCCAGCGTCATTTGCAGCTTGCCCAGCGTCATTTGCAGCTTGCCCAGCGTCATTTGCAGCTTGCCCAGCGTCATTTGCAGCTTGCCCAGCGTCATTTGCAGCTTGCCCAGCGTCATTTGCAGCTTGCCCAGCGTCATTTGCAGCTTGCCCAGCGTCATTTGCAGCTTGTCAGCGTCATTTGCAGCTTTGCCCAGTGTGTTTTGCAGCTTGTCAGTGTCATTTGCAGGTTAGCCACATTTTAAATTTGCCACCTAGAAAGACCGCGGCGTGGGAAAAGACCGAGCGGCGCCGGAAAAACCCGAGCCATCTGTTCAGCTCGGCTCGCAGTCCCGCCTCCCTGCTGTTTCGGAAGCGAGCGCAGGGAGGCGGGACTGCGAGCGGCGCCGGAAAAACCCGAGCCGTCTGTTCGGCTCGTCTCGCAGTCCCGCCTCCCTGCTGTTTCGGAAGGCGGGACTGCGAGCAGAGCCGAACAGATAGATCGGACTTTTCTTGGCGGCGCTCGGTTTTTTTCAGCGGCGCTCGTTTTTTATTGATGGCGGTCGCTGTTTTTCGGCGCCGTTTGATTTTTTTTTTTGCACTTTTTTTGGGGGATCGGCGTATAACACGCACCCACGACTTTCCCCCGATTTTAAGGGGGAAAAAGTGCGTGTTATACGCCGATAAATACGGTACTTTCTTTCAAACATAGAAAGCATATTCTAGTGCAGTGCTCAGCGACTGTGCAGCTGTAATTTCTCAGTGTAGGGAAAGGTTGGCGTTTGGAGCAGGGACAGTCAGTCTAATCACTAGCTATTACTATTAGGTCCACAAAAGTCCTTTTAAGGACTGGTATAGGTGTACAGTATATAGAGGTGAAATACACTGATAATACACTTTATATAATAAAATACTTTCAAATATAGAAAGCATAGTATACTGCATTTCTACTGTGCAGCATTGTGACTGCTGAGCGGTTCTGCAGCGATACTACAAAGAGTGACAAACGCAATTAGAAAAAAGTATTATAACTGGTTTGGCCCCCCAAAACGACAGACTGAAGCGGGGTGTTATACTGTATACCTTCTTCCACATATACTGCACTTCTCTAGAGACTTTTGTCACAGGGTCATTTAAAAAATGACAGACAGAGGAAGAGGCAGGCCCTTCCGCAGGGGTGGTAGGGCAGGAGCAACAGGCTTGAGCCAAAGTGGGAAGTTGCAGAAGGTGCTTTCGATTACGTCAAAGGATGCACCAGACTTGGTTGAGTGGCTCACTCAGCCTTACTCTTCTGCACCCTCCTCATCCTCTCGATCTGCACCCTCTTCACTCTCTGTGGTGTGCACCCCCAAAGACACTACCACCAACACCACCACCACCATATACCCTCCGCTTGAGTCACAGGAATTATTTTCCGATCCATCCTCACAAGACATTTCCGATGCGCAGCCATTCTTGGCATTGGATCAGGAAGAGGAGGTAGCAACAACCGCCACTCAGCAGTCTGACGACAGTACCCTGATCAGCCCAAGGAGGTTGGTCCCTGCTGTTGCTGCCTACTCCGAGATCTCTAATTATAGCGGTGGTGAAGGTGACGTCGATGACGTATCTACGGACGTCACGTGGGTGCCCACAAGAGAGGAAGAGGGGAGTTCAGAGGGAGAGATGGACCAGCAGATATGGAGGAGAATCAGGCGGAACTTACATTGCACAAGAGGGACAAACCAGACTGCTAATGTATCAGGAGCGAGGCATCAACCATGTACGGTTACATCTGGCGCTCCCACATGGCTCCACAGTGTGGGCTTTTTTTAACGTGTTCGCTGCTGACAATAGTGTTGCCATCTGCAGCCTTTGCAGTCAACACATAAGTTGCGGTAAGCCCAACACTCACCTAGGGACCACCGGCTTAAGAAGGCACATGAGCTGCCATCACCAAGCCCAGTGGGAGCAATGCCGTCATTCTCTCACTGTCCTGGGTCTTCTCCTCTCTCCTCAGAATTGTCCTCCACTCCACCTTCCATCATGCCGTCCTCACGTTTTTCTGGAAAAAGGCAGGCTTCCGTGGGCCAAATGTTTGAGCGTAAAAAAATTACGCCGGATAACTCTCTTGCTCAACGGTTCACCGCTGGCTTGTCAGAACTGATAGCCCGCCAACTACTGCCATATAAACTGGTGGACTCGGAGGCCTTTCGAAAATTTGTGGCCATTGGAACACCACAATGGAAGGTCCCAGGAAGGAAGTATTTCTCACAGAAGTGCATCCCAGAGCTATATGGCCATGTTCAGCGGCAAGTGAATGCATCTCTGGCACACAGTGCCGGTGCCAAGATACATCTGACCACAGACACGTGGTTTAGCAAACACGGGCAGGGAAGGTATAACTTTTACTGCCCACTGGGTGAACCTTCTGACGGCCGTCAAGCATGTAACCCGTGGCACCCCTGTAGATTTGGTTTTACCGCCACGGATTGCATGCAAATAGAATGTGTGTGTGTGTGTGTGTGTGTATATATATATATATATATATATATATATATATATATATATATATATATATATACCGCGCTATCACCAAGTGTAGCTGCCGGCACTAAAAGGTATAATAAAGAAGTAAATAAAGAAAAACAAGTGCAGCGCTAATACAATCTACAAGTGAAAAAGTGACAAATATAAATGTGGCAATGTGGTTCACTGTGTATCAATTAGTAACACAGATCATAAATCATATAACATAGTGTGATTCTGCTAAAACAAAGAATAAAAAATAAACTGAGTGAAGTCCAAAGTATATAGCTGGTTCAATGCATAAAAGTGCAGTCCAAATGATAAGTAGCTAGTAGAAAAATATTTCCATGTGTATCGAGTCCAGCACAGTGGCGGTGCGTGCATAGAGGGCGCAGGAGCGCCGCCCCCCCTCTCCTGCACCGCTCTATCACCCATAGATAGATTCATGCATTGCATGAATCTATCTATTGTCACCGCTGCCGCCCCCTATTCAGGTGTCCGGCCCCTGATCGGGCGCCGGGCATCTGAATTACAGTGGGGGGGGGTGTTGCTGGAAGCGCCCCTATTAGAGCTGTAAGCTCTAATAGGGGACCCTATTAGAGCGGTGTGCTCTAATAGGCTTCCCTAAGTGTAAACAGCGGGCGCACGGCTGTGCGTTCGCTGATTACACAGTACTGTGTTAGGGAAGCGAATACATCGCTTCCCTAACACAGACCCGCCTCTCAGCCAATCAGGTTGCCAGGTCTGTTACCTGTCACCTGATTGGCTGAAGTCACAGGCGCTGTGATTGGACGCTAGGCGTCCAATCACCTACCGTCCAATCACAGCAGAAGAAGACAGGAGGAGCGCGGGAGAAGACATCCGACGGAGACACCGCTCGTCGCCTGACGCCGTCACCAGCTGCACACCGGGACAAGGTAAGTGCAGAGGGCAGGCAGGGGGCACAGTGGCAGAACTTGGGGCACAATGGCAGCACTTAAGGGGCACAATGGCAGCACTTAAGGGGCACAATGGCAGCACTTAAGGGGCACAGTGGCAGAACTTAAGGGGCACAATGGCAGCACTTAAGGGGCACAATGGCAGCACTTAAGGGGCACAATGGCAGCACTTAAGGGGCACAATGGCAGCACTTAAGGGGCACAATGGCAGCACTTAAGGGGCACAATGGCAGCACTTAAGGGGCACAATGGCAGCACTTAAGGGGCACAATGGCAGCACTTAAGGGGCACAATGGCAGCACTTAAGGGGCACAGTGGCAGCACTTAAGGGGCACAGTGGCAGCACTTAAGGAGCACAATGGCAGCACTTAAGGGGCACAATGGCAGCACTTAAGGGGCACAATGGCAGCACTTAAGGGGCACAATGGCAGCACTTAAGGGGCACAGTGGCAGAACTTGGGGCACAGTGGCAGAACTTGGGGCACAGTGGCAGAACTTGGGGCACAGTGGCAGAACTTGGGGCACAGTGGCAGCGTTTGATGGGCACAGTGGCAGCGTTTGATGGGCACAGTGGCAGCACTTGGGGCACAGTGGCAGCACTTGGGGCACAGTGGCAGCGTTTGATGGGCACAGTGGCAGCGTTTGATGGGCACAGTGGCAGCGTTTGATGGGCACAGTGGCAGCGTTTGATGGGCACAGTGGCAGCGTTTGATGGGCACAGTGGCAGCGTTTGATGGGCACAGTGGCAGCGTTTGATGGGCACAGTGGCAGCGTTTGATGGGCACAGTGGCAGCGTTTGATGGGCACAGTGGCAGCGTTTGATGGCACAGTGAGGCTGTTTGTTTGCGCCCCCCCAAAAATTTTGAGCACCAGCCGCCACTGGTCCAGCAAGTGATGAACACCAACCACCACCAGCAGCACAAAATGCTTACCAGAATGCAATGACAAACTCAAGCATACAATTGGTGGGTCAAAGCAAGCTTGATACAATGGTTTTGTGTTGGAACCTTTCCAACACAATCGTTTTCAAATCAGGGGATCAGAGAATGGCTAAGTCAAGGCTCACCAAAAAATGCCTGATTAACTTGTCAGAAAAGGGACAGCTTTTATCATCCAAGAGAGATGTCCCATATATCAACACAGCAGATCTCATTCAAAGAAGGTTCTGCACCTAATGCTTGTCAATCCAGCAAGGAAATTAACAGATCACTCCTGCCAAACAGTCCTGCCTACAATATCCAGCATTCATATGATTACAACACAGTAGAGGTGCAGCTTTCCTGTGTTGTAATGATATGAATGCTGGATATTGTAGGCAGGACTGTTTGGCAGGAGTGATCTGCTAATTTCCCTGCTGGATTGACGAGCATTAGGTGCAGAACCTTCTTTGAATGAGATCTGCTGTGTTGATTAGGGATGAGCCCGGTGTTCGATTCGAACATCGGCCATTCGTCCGTTCATCTAAACCAGAACTTTGTGGGCCGTTCGCATCAAATTCGTGTGATACGAACGAGCCCGCAATGCACTGTGCCAGTCGCAGTGCATTGCTGGCTGATGATTGGCCAAGCGTGCACTGTGACCCAGCATGCTTGGTCAATCGCAGCGCCAGCAGCGAGGAGAGCCATAATTGGCCACAAGCAGGATGCCTGTGGTTAATTATAGCTCAGGGGGGTTAGTACACGCCCCACACTATATAAGGCCGCCGGTGCGTCGGCCTTGTGTAGTGTTGTACGGCGTTCATAGAGAGGAGGGTAGGCAGGGACAGTGTCAGTTGTGCTTTATACTTCTTTAGATAGCGCTGTTACAGTGAGTGTAGTGTTCAGGGAGAGAGCAAGATAGGCAGGGACAGTGTCTGCTTTGCTTTCTAACCTAGCGCTGTTACAGTGGGTGTAGTGTGCCTCCTGCACACTGCACAGCATACACCTGAATCTACCCCCTCATTGCTGGTGTTGTGTAGTTGATTTGTGTAACACAGGCATCTGCCTAATATTCAGTCAGTGTAGTGTGCCTCCTGCACAGCATACACCTGAATTTAAATAGCACCGATTGCTGTATAAATGACAATGGTCCCAAAAATGTGTCAAAAATGTCCGATGTGTCCGCCATAATGTCGCAGTCAATAAAAATTCGCTGATCGCCGCCATTAATAGTAAAACAAAAATATTAATAAAAATGCTATAAAACTATCCCCCATTTTGTAAACGCTATAACTTTTGCGCAAACCAATCAATCATCGCTAATTGTGATTTTTTTTTTTTTTTTTACCGGCCTAAACTGAGGAAAAAATGTTTTTTTATATATTTTTTGGGGATATTTATTATAGCAAAAAATATTGCATTTTTTCAAAATTGTCGCTCTATTTTTGTTTATAGCGCAAAAAATAAAAACCGCAGAGGTGATCAAATACCACCAAAAGAAGGCTCTATTTGTGGAAAAAAAAGGACGCCAATTTTGTTTGGGAGCCACGTCGCAGTTAAAGCGACACAGTGCCGAATCGCAAAAAAAGGCCTGGTCCTCTGGCTGCAAATTGGTCCGGGGCTTAAGTGGTTAAATGTTTTTTTTTTTTTTTCCTTTACAAATGTCATTTTGTGCAAGGACAGTTCTAAACATGGGAAACACATGCCACTTCACAGGCATACTTTAGACACCCCCCCAGGTTTGATATTTAAAGGAATATTTCACTTTTTTTTTTTTTTTTTCACTTTATGCATCATTAAAATGAGTGCTCCAGAAAACTTCCGATATTAGATATACTGAATCTCAAATTCATTTGAATCATTCGAAGCATTCGTTATATCCGCTATTATAATTTCTTTCATATTAGTTGAAATTAGATATATTTGGTAGTTGGATTCAAATTGTTCTGTGTTACAGAGCTGACAATTCATTAGCTGCGAGTGATTTTAAATATCACTCGCGGCTAATTGCCGGTTTCCGTAACACAGAGAACTCCTCGAATCCAACAACTACTACCATGTATCTAATTTCAACTAATATGAAAGAAATTATAATAGCGGATATAACGAATGCTTCGAATGATTCGAATGAATTCGAGATTCAGTATATCTAATATAGAGAACTGTCCCTGCACAGTGTCATTTTTGCAGGAAAAAAAACCTATTTAAAATCACTCGCGGCTAATGAATTGTCGGCTCCGTAACACAGAGAACAGTCATTCATTGAAAGTCATTGATAAAAAAAAAAGCGTGGGGGTCCCCCAAATTCAATAACCAGGCCCTTAAGGTCTGCTATGGATATTAAGGGGAACCCCACTTCAAATTAAAAAAAAGACGTAGGGGTCCCCCTAAATATCCATACCAGACCCTTCAGGTCTGGGATGGATTTTAAGGGAAACCCCGGCCAAAAAAAAAAATGGCGTGGGGTCCCCCTCAAAATCCATACCAGACCCTTATCCGAGCACGCAACCTGGCAGGCCGCAGGAAAAGAGGGGGGACGAGAGCGGGCCCCCCCTCCCTCCTGAACCGTACCAGGCCACATGCCCTCAACATTAAGAGGGTGCTTTGGGGGTCTGTGACCCCCCAAAGCACCTTGTCCCCATGTTGATAAGGACAAAAGCCTCATCCCCACAACCCTGGCCATTGGTTGTGGGGGTCTGCGGGCGGGGGGCTTATTGGAATCTGGAAGCCCCCTTTAACAAGGGGACCCCCAGATCCCGCCCCCCCTGTGTGAAATGGTAAGGGGGTACAAAAGTACCCCTACCATTTCACCAAAAAAATGACAAAAATGGTAAAAATGACAGGAGACGGTCTGACAATTCCTTTATTAAAATCTTCTTTCTTCTTTCTTCTGGTCTTCCTTTCTTCATCCTTCGGTTTCTTCATCTCCTCTTTCCTGCATCTTCTTCTTCCATCTTCTTCCTCCGATCCGCTTCTTCTTGCTCCGGTCTTCTCGTCCATCTCATCCGGCATCTTCTTCCATGGCGTCGGCGTCTCTTCTTGGGCCGCTTCTCGCAATGGGAGGCTCCCGCTGTGTCACAGACCCCCAAAGCACCCTCCCAATGTTGAGGGCATGTGGCCTGGTACGGTTCAGGAGGGGGGCGCTCTCGTCCCCCTTCTTTTCCTGCGGCCTGCCAGGTTGCGTGCACGGATAAAGGGTTTGATATGGATTTTGAGGGGGACCCCACGCCATTTTTTTTGGCCGGGGTTCCCCTTAAAATCCATCCCACACCTGAAGGGTCTGGTATGGATATTTAGGGGGGACCCCACGTAATTTTTTTTAATTTGAAGTGGGGTTCCATTTAATATCCATAGCAGACCTGAAGGGCCTGGTTATTGAATTAGGGGGGACCCCCACGCTTTTTTTTTTTTTTTTATATATCAATGAATGACTGTTCTCTGTGTTACAGAGCCGACAATTCATTAGCCGGCAATAGCCGCGAGTGATATTAAATAGCTTTTTTTCCTGCAAAAATGACACTTTGTTTTACGAATCATTCGAATCATTCGTTATATCCGCTATAATAATTTCTTTCATTTTAGTTGAAATTCGTAAACGGGATTTCGTATTCCGTCCGGAATTCGTATTCGAAATTTTTTTTACTACGGATTCGTAAATTCGTACGAATTTCGAAAAATTTGTACGAATTCGTACGAAACGAATCGCACATGTCTACTTTGTTTTAGTGGAATCACGTGTGTTATGATTTATGATCTATGTTACTAATTGATACACAGTGAACCACATTGTCACATTTATATTTGTCACTTTGTCACTTGTAGATTGTATTAGCGCTGCACTTGTTTTTCTTTATTTACGGATTGCATGCAGGCCTGCCTCTTTTTCTCCTCCTCCTACTCCATCCTCCCTCTCCTCCTCGGCTGACTCCTCCTTTTCCGCTGCTAGCGTCTCTCCTGCTGCGCCGCCCAAGATCCCCAGAACCTAATCGACATGCCAGGTGAGACGTTGCCATGTTGTGCTGCGTCTGTTGTGCCTGGAAGCCAAGAGCCACACTGGCCCTGCACTCCTTTCAGCTTTGCGTTCACAGGCTGATCAGTGGCTAACACTGCTCAATTTGACAGTTGGTAAAGTGGTGTGCGACAACGGTGTCAATCTGCATAGCGCGTTGAAACAGGGCAAAATTACACATGTGCCATGCATGGCACACATCTTAAACTTGGTCGTGCAGCGATTCGTTGTCAAATACCCTGGGGTCCAGGACATCTTGCGGCAGGCAAGAAAAATCTTGGCCCATTTCAGAAGATCTTACACGGCCATGGCTCGCCTTGCTGACATTCAGCGGTGACGCAATCTGTCGGTCAGACAGAAGTCTTATTTGTGATTGCCCGCGCTGGAACTCAACCTTCTATATGCTTGATAGGCTGCTCCGGCAGAAACGTGCAGTTAACGACTACCTGTACGAGCTCTGTGGCAGAACAGGTTCTGGGGAGCTTGTTTTTTTTTCACCGCACCAGTGGCTGCTCATGCGCGACGCATGCAGATTTCTGCGGCCATTTGAGATCACCAAACTGGTCAGTCTCAGCCATGGCGCCATCAGTGACATCGTACCTTACGCCTTCTTTATGGAGCGTGCATTGTGTTGTGGGATTAATCAAGCCGTGGAGGAGCAGGAGCAGGAAGATGAGGAAGTTGCAATGCTGGATGAATTCCCAGGGGGGGCTACTCTATCTGAGACAAGTCAACAACAGGAGTCTGAAGAGGAGTCAGAGGAGGATGGTGTCGGGGCAGATGAGGAGGAGCAAGAAGAGCATGCTTTAAACCAGGGGTCTCAAACTGGCGGCCCTCCAGCTGTTGCGAAACTACAAGTCCCAGCATGCCTCTGCCTGAGGGAGGCATGCTTGTAATGTCTCATGGGCTGTCCTCCTTGCAATGCCTCATGGGACTTGTAGTTTTGCAACAGCTGGAGGGCCACCAGTTTGAGACCCCTGCTTTAAACCTTTCTGGGATCCCTGTTGTCTGTGGATGGGGGGAGGAGAACGACATTATCCTGGGTGATGAGCAGGAGCCAGGCCACCGCTTCCAGTTTAGTGCAAATGGGGGCCTTCATGCTCCAGTGTTTTGCCAGGGACCCCGGTATAAAAAGCATAAAGGTCAAGGACCAGTACTGGGTGGCAACGTACTTAGAATCCCGGTACAAACACAAAATGGCGGAAATGTGCCCTCTATCTCTGTGCTGGTGTCGGTGCCCTCTATCTCTGTGCTGGTGTCGGTGCCCTCTATCTCTGTGCTGGTGTCGGTGCCCTCTATCTCTGTGCTGGTGTCGGTGCCCTCTATCTCGGTGCTGGTGTCGGTGCCCTCTATCTCGGTGCTGGTGTCGGTGCCCTCTATCTCGGTGCTGGTGTCGGTGCCCTCTATCTCGGTGCTGGTGTCGGTGCCCTCTATCTCGGTGCTGGTGTCGGTGCCCTCTATCTCGGTGCTGGTGTCGGTACACATCCGATGAAAAGCTCCCATCGGACTGTTTCCATCGGAAATTCCGACCGTGTGTACGCGGCATTAGGCATCTGCCTAATATTCAGTGGGTGTAGTGTGCCTTCTGCACAGTATACACCTGAAGTTACCCCTTATTGCTGGTTATCCCATCTCCCTGCAGGCCATTAGTATGTCTGGAAGGCCAACAAGGAGAGGCAGACAGTCACGAGCTAATAAGAGGGCAAGCAGGCTCTGTGTCTAGAGGCAACAGTGCTGGTCGTGGTGCATCGTCATCAGCACGTGGCCATGGGACACGCTTGTCCTTATTTTTGGCAGCTGGACGTGTTGAGCCGCATCATGCCGAAGACTTGGTAGAGTGGATGACCAAACCCTCCTCTTCCTCCTCATCGTCTCTCACCCAGGCTCAGGGTACTGGCAAAGCAGCTGCCAATGTGTCCTCTTCCCTTGTCTCAATGTTATCAGTCACTCCTTCCCTAGACCCACCATGTCCTCCTGAGTCCCCCCGAACTGTTTGACCACAGTGTTGGGTACATGCTCCAGGAGGATGCCCAGCGTTTTGAAGGCTCTGATTATGATACCCAGCTAGAGGAAGGCAGTAGCGTGAGCGCAGAGAGGGGATGCTCAAGGACAGCAATCTGGCAGTTATGTTCCACCAGCCGCAGCATACTGCCAGGTTTGCTCCAGTGGTAAAGAGGGAGGGGATGATGAGGTCACTGACTCCACGTGGGTGCCTGATAGGAGAGAGGAGGAGGAGGAGGCACATCTTCAACGAGGCAGGATGCCCTCCGGGAGCCAGCTTAAGGGCAGCACACCGACTGAATCGCACCACAGACCTCCGCCTGTGCAGGGCGCTGCCTCTGCGCATTATTCCAAAAGTGTGTGGGTCTTTTTTGAGACGAGTGCAGCAGATCGCACCACTGCTATTTGCAACATCGTATCTCGCATGGCCAAAACATCAACCGCTTGGGCACCACATGACCAGACATATGTTGACATGCCATGCCGCTCATTGGCAAGCGTACCTTTAAAGACGCACACTAAAGAACAAATTGGACCTCTCCTTGCTCCTCATCAGCTGGGATCGCCAACCCCACTATACCTTCAGTCCTCTCTGAAAGCTGCATTGAGAGGAATGAAGGTGTAGAATTAGGTGTGTCACAGCCAAGTACTTGAGGGCACTCTGCTAGCAGTACACAACGTCCGATTGTACCAGGCAAATTTCCCTGCCCCAGCTGCTGGACCGTCGAAAGAAGTTCACTCCCAGCCATCCACATGCCCAGCGGTTGAATGCTAGCTTGGCTAAATTGCTAGCACTTCAACTGCTGCCTTTTCAGTTGGTAGACTCAGCCCCTTCCGTGAATTTGTGCAATGTGCGGTTCCTCAGTGGCAGGTTCCAAAACGCCACTTTTTCTCACGGAAGGCGATTCCGGCTCTCTACAGGCATGTGGAAGGCAATGTACATGCCTCGCTGGACAGGGCGGTCAGCGGTAAGGTGCATATTACCGCTGACTCATGGTCCAGCAGGCATGGACAGGGACGTTGCCTATCTTTCACGGCCCATTGGGTCACTCTTTTGGCAGCTGGTAAGGATGCAGGACAAGGTGCAGTAGTGTTGGAGGTTGTTCCGCCACCACGCCTCCAAAATGCTACTACTGGTTGGGACACACCTTGCTCCTCCACCCCCTCTTCTTCCTCCATGGCCTCTTCCTGTGCTCTGTAGGCGTTCAAGGGGCTACGCAAGTACGCAGGCAAAAAGATGCTATGCCGTGCTTGCGCTGGTGTGTTTGGGGGACAGGAGCCACACTGGGGCAGAGGTTCTGTCAGCTCTGCAGGGGCAGGCTGAGAGGTGGTTGACGCCATGCCAGTTTAATCCAGGAAAAGTGGTTTGCGACAATGGCACCAGCCTCCTCTCTGCCCTGCGACAGGGACAACTGACCCATGTGCCCTGTGTGGCTCACGTCCTTAACCTGGTGGTGCAGTGGTTCTTGGGCAGGTACCCAGGCTTACAGGATGTTCTGAGGCAGGCCAGGAAAGTCTGCATTTCCGCCGATCATATAATGCCAGTGCTCGGCTGGCTGAGCTGCAAAAGGAGTTGAACCTGCCCAAGAATCGCCTTATATGTGACATGCCCACAAGGTGGAACTCAACGTTGGCCATGCTGCAGCGACTGCACATGCAGCAGAGGGCCATCAATGAGTACCTGTGCGACTACAGCACCAGGACAGGGTCAGGGGAGTTCAGATTTTTTTCACCACGCCAGTGGGGCATGATCAGGGATGCATGCACTGTCCTGTCGCCATTTGAGGAGGCCACAAGGATGGTGAGCAGTGATAGTGCATGCATCTGTGACACTGTACCTCTTGTCCACCTGTTGGAGCATACGCTGCATGAAATAATGGACAGGGCACTTGAGGCAGAACAGAGGCAGGAAGAGGAGGACTTCCTTGCCTCTCAAGGCCCCCTTTATCCAGACAGTGTTCCTTCTGTCCCACCCATCACACAGGAAGAGGTGGAGGATTGTGTCAGCATGGAGGTGGAGCTGGGCACTCAGCATCAGCAGTCTTTTAGGGATGATTTACAGTCCCAAGAAACAGGTGGTCTTGTACTTGGCTGGGAGGAGGTGGCTGCGGATCATGTTGTCCTTAGTGACCCAGAGGACTCCGGACCGAATGCCTCAGCTAAACTACGCTGCATGGCCTTCCTGATCCTACAAAGCCTGCAGAAAGATCCTTGTATTCTTCGGATCAAGGAGAGGGACCATTACTGGCTGGCCACTCTCCTTGATCCACGGTACAAGGGTAAGGTGGCGGACCCTATCTTGCCATCGCAGAGGATAAGACATCTCCGGGAGGCCTTGCAGAAAGGTCTGTGCAACGCGTTCCCAGAGACTGGGAGGTTACAAAATCCTGGTCCTGGACGACGAGTTGCTGAGGCTTTGGTCAGTAGCAGAAGGAGCGGTGGAGAAGGTGGCAGTCTGATGCGTTCAGACAATTTTTTAGTCCGCAGCCCCAAGGTATGATCGGTTCCAGCAACCATCGCCAGCGTCTGATATACATGGTGCAGGAATACCTAGGGGCAAAGTCACTTGGACACCTTTCCCACCGAAAATCCTCTGGCTTACTGGTCTTGAGAATGGATCACTGGCCAGAGCTTGCACAGTATGCAATTGAGCTACTGGCCTGTCCTGCATCCTGTGTTCTTTCGGATCACAGGGTTCACCTGTCCACTGACTCGGTTGATCGACTGACCTTCATAAAGATGAATCAGTCATGGATCACCACCAGCTACCAGGCACCTGAAGCTGATGTAACCGAATCATTTATTTTGAATTGTCACATCCCTTCAAGACTGCCTATGCTGATGCTGAGTGACTGTCCTGTTATGTTGACTGACTATCCTCTTCCTCAATGATCCTGATGATAGCTTGGAAGAACATTTTTGTTTCTGGGTGCCGCCACCAGTGGCTAAGGCCCAATATTTCAGCCCCTGTTTAACAGGGGCATGTAATTACAATTTTTTATGCAATGCTTGGCAGCAGGGCTCATTCCTGCACTCCAACTAAAGTATTTGGGATAGGTTGCAGTGTCGTGACCACAGCACCAGTGGCCCAATTTTTCAGCCCCTGTTTAACAGGGGCGTGTAATTACAATTCTCGATCTAATAATTCACAGCAGGGCCCATTCCTGCTCCCACCAAGAGTAACTGTGAGGGCTTACAGTGTTGTAGCACCAGCACCACCAAAGGCCTAATTTTTCCTACCACTGTTCAACAATGGCATGTAATTACAATTCATGATATAATAGTTCACAGCAGGGTGTCCCAGCGCCCACCAAGAGTAACTGTGAGGGCTTACAGTGTTGTGGCAACACCAACATCTAAGGGACAAATTTCTGCAGAGTATATACGGCAGGCCCCTACTTAACCATCATCCAACTTACAAACAACTCCTACTTGCAAACGGAAGGAGACAACAGGAAGTGAGAGGAAATCTACCCCTAGGAAGGGAAATTCTCTCCTGTAAGAGTTCATAATGGAAAAAGGTGTCTCCTCTCCACTGATGCTTTATCACCAATCCTTGTTGCAATAAAAAACCCCACTTTTCCAGAAACATTTGTCATTGGGACGGAAAGTGAGGTGAAATGTTCTGAACAGGTGCACAGACAGAAAAACAAATGTTACAGGGGTGATAACCCTTCCCATGTTCTCCAAAAAGCTTAAAAATAGATTTTTTGGGCTGCAGCTACACTTAAAAATGTATCTGTTCCAAATTAGAAACAGATTCTACTTAAGAACAAACCTACAGTCCCTGTCTTGTTTGCACCGCCTGTACACTGCTGTTCAGTGTATATAGGGTTTTAGGTATAGGGTTTTATTTTGGGTGCGGGGTTCCCCTTAATATACATACAAGACCCAAAGGGGCTGGTAATGGGCAGGGGTGGGGGGGGGTGATGGGGTAGCCATGCCATTTTTCTCAAAGATTTTCATCCATATTGCCAGGACAAGCCCTTACATTAAAGCCTCAAGCCGTTTTAAATGGCTTTTTTTTCCTTTACAAATGTCATTTTGTGCAGGGACAGTTCTAAACACGGGAAACGCATGCCACTTCACAGGCATACTTTAGACACCCCCAGGTACGATATTTAAAGGAATATCTCACTTTTCCCCCTTTATGCATCATTAAAATGACTGCTCCATAAACTTCAGTTTTTAAAAAATAAATTTGCATTGATGCATGTCCCCTGGGGCAGGACCCGGGTCCCCAAACCCTGTTTAGGACAATAACATGCATATTAGCACTTTAGATTTTGAACGTTTGCGTCCATTGTACTTAATAGGGTTCTAATGTTTGCGCAAACTTTCGGTCCGTTCGCAGGTTCTGGTGCGAACCGAACCGGGGGGTGTTCGGCTCATCCCTAATGCACACTGCACTCTAAATGGACGATGCGCTGTCCATTGAAAGAGCCATACCACAGCCGTGACTCCCACAGGCAAGTGCAGGAGTGGCTTTATCTCAGCTCAGCCAAACAGCCGAAGCCCGCAAACTCAAAAGAAGACCTGGAGAAAATAAAATCCCTGTCAGTGGTGACAGTGCACAGCTGGAGGGCTTCATTCTAAGGCAGGTCTTTCATAATGTGCTAGTATGCGATGAGTGCTAGCACATTATTATTTTGCAGGGAATTTTTTATTTGTTTTGCAGTTTACTACTGCTTTAACTCAATTCTGGTGAGAACACTGTCGCCAAAACAGATAGTGAGGATAACTCTTCCCAAGGAGGCCTCAGACAACAATAACAACTTGACAGAGGCTATAGACTTTCCTCACTCTGTGTAAAAAATAAATGTTGGCTGGAGATAAACATTTTTTTTTGTTTTTTTCTGTTGGTCATATATTGAAGCTGCGGTATGAAAAAGCTGGACAAATTCAATTTCATCACTGTTCTTGCAATGTGATAGACATATTTCCTTAGCAGAAATATATACCGTATTTATCGGCGTATAACACGCACCCCAAGTTTAGGAGGGCATTTTAAGGAAAAAAGTTTTTAGGAGGGAAGTTTAGGGAAAAAAAAAAACGTACATTTAAGCATCATTTGCAGCCTTGCCCAGCGTCATTTGCAGCCTTGCCCAGCGTCATTTGCAGCCTTGCCCAGCGTCATTTGCAGCCTTGCCCAGCGTCATTTGCAGCCTTGCCCAGCGTCATTTGCAGCCTTGCCCAGCGTCATTTGCAGCCTTGCCCAGCGTCATTTGCAGCCTTGCCCAGCGTCATTTGCAGCCTTGCCCAGCGTCATTTGCAGCCTTGCCCAGCGTCATTTGCAGCCTTGCCCAGCGTCATTTGCAGCCTTGCCCAGCGTCATTGCAGCCTTGCCCAGCGTCATTGCAGCCTTGCCCAGCGTCATTGCAGCATTGCCCAGCGTCATTGCAGCCTTGCCCAGCGTCATTGCAGCCTTGCCCAGCGTCATTGCAGCCTTGCCCAGCGTCATTTTCAGCCTTGTCCAGGTTTAAATTTCCCGCCGCCGAGACGCTCCGTCGCGTGCACCGCCGAAAAAGACCGAAGCGTCCCCGGAAAAAGCTGAGCCTACTGTTCGGCTCCGCTCGCAGTCCCGCCTCCCTGCTGTTTCCGGAGCGAGCGCAGGAGGCGGGACTGCGAGCAGAGCCGAACAGTCTGCTCGTTCTTTTCCGGCCCCGCTTGGTTTTTTTTTCGGCCGCGATTCGGTCTTTTTCGGCAGCGCTCGCTATTTTTCGGCGGCGGTTGCCATTTTTGTCATTTTTTTTGGTGGTATCAGCGTATAACACGCACCCACGACTTTCCCCCGATTTTAAGGGGAAAAAGTGCGTGTTATACGCCGATAAATACGGTATTTGTTTTTTTAGGATGATCAGTGCTTCAGAAGTCCCAGAAGCATAGGGATCATGGTTACGCTAAAAGTATTTAAAAGTATAGAATACAAATTAAATGTTTTTATGGTTAATTTATCTACCAATAACTTTTGGTGTTGATTTTAAGGTCTAACATTCGAGTTGAAATTCCGAAAGACTTTGGCACGATCAGTGTGTTATCCTGCAACAATAGTAAGTGTTTTTATTACAACATGTTTTATTCCTTTTTTGATGGTTGCTAAGATGAAAAGTGAGCATGCTTATCCTTCAATCTTTCTGAAAACAGTAAAGCATGGATGTAAGTGCCTCCAGGAAATCTTGATAAAGGTAGGAGATTTCTAGGACTGTCTTTATTATTCAGGTTACTTTTATGTATTTATTACACTTGACAATGTATCAATCAGTGCACTAATCTATCTGCAACATTTCTGGCTCTGACTGTGAAGAGGACATCTGTTATCAAAAACTTTTGATTTTAAAACTTACGATATATTTAATTTTCTAGTGAATTATTGTAGTAGGGTAAATGTTGCACTAACCAGCTGGTCTCTATACACATTCAACATCAATGCCATGTTATCCTTCCTTAATAGATGTAATTGTTTGGTCATACTGTTACACATAAGATACCTGTCACATGTTGAATAAATGGATGTATAGTCAACCTTCTGCTGCAGGTTAGATGAGTGAAGAGAAAGCAGTGGGTATTTGTTGAAGAGACATTTGTCAGTGAAAAGTTGACAGGCCCTCATATGAAAACCCCACACTTATGCGTATTAACATGTGTAACAGTGCTGTGTTCTACTGTGTTAGGATTAAATGGTGTCGTGGATATTCCACCACACTCTTGCGCTAATAAGTGCCCTTCAATCTAATGATATAATGTGCCTTCTGATCCCATGTCTCCCCTGGTTCCCCATTCCCATAAACAGACATTACCACATTCTCACGTCATCATCTCAGCAATGGCTCCCTTCTCTGAGCCAGCTTCCTTTAATTCACAGACAACAAAACAAATTACAAAGGATTGTGACCTCACAGGAAATTGAATGACCATATAAGGATTTGAAACAATATAATACAATGCCATACAATGGACAGACAGCCAATCAGACATTTGTTTTCCTTCAAAAGAACCAATCATAGTTATTTATACATTCAAATAGACTAGCAGTGATGTGTGCAAACGGTCAGGTGAGAACCATGCTTTCTGTGAGACAAAGGAACACTAGAAAGATAGTTCTACACAAAACTGCATCCTAACTGCTTTCAATGACGCAAATGATATAAAATCATGGCTCAGTGGGCCATAATATTTACTGTATATCGTTATGCTAAAGTTCCCATGTACACAGACATGTTCGCTTGAAGTCATTAATGCAGTCGCCAAGAAGTGGCCAGCCTCCTGGTGAGGCATAAATGAACATCCCTAAAAAGCAAACAGATCTGCAGTGTCCACAGGAAGGTTTTCGCTGCCAATGGTCTTCTGCCAATGTCTGTGCGAATACGCTCACATGAGCGCATTACAGCAAACCCGACACTGGGGGGCATCTGACAACATACATTAATAACATTTTCCACAACAATGGCACACAGGGTTATCCCCGATACAAAGTGAGAGGCTCCAGGATGGCTACTCTGAGTGGAGAAAACTGGTTTTACAGCTTTCTCTAGGATTAGTAATTGGATTAGAATGGATCCTGGAGTACAGAGACTTTGAAGAGTCTTGGTAGGGGTGAAATCTGTAACCATGTGTTTGTCATTAGAGATGGCCTTGCGGTTCGCCCGGCGGTCGGTTTGCAGCGAACTTTGCTTGTTCGCGATTCGCCAAACCGGCGGACTTATGGCGCTGTTCGCCCCGGCCATATTAGTTTACATTGTGAAGAACTTTGACCCATGACACATCCATCATGGGGTACAGGACAGCCAATTGAGACATTTCAGCACATGGACATACCCCCTACCTTATAAATAGATCTGTTCTGGCGGCCATTTTACATTCTGTCTCTTGTCAGTGTAGGGAAAAGACGCTGTGTGGAGCAGGGGCAGTCAGTCTAAATAACTAGTTATTACTATTAGGTTCACAAAAGTCCTTTTAAGGACTGGTATAGGTGTACAGTATATAGAGGTGAAATACGATAATATACCGTATTTATCGGCATATAACCCGCACCGGCGTATAACACGCACCCCGAGTTTAGGAGGGCATTTAAAGGAAAAAAAGTTTTAGGAGGGAAGTTTAGGGAAAAAAAACACTTACATTTAAGCGTCATTTGCAGCTTGCCCAGCGTCATTTGCAGCTTGCCCAGCGTCATTTGCAGCTTGCCCAGCGCACAGTGTCATTTTTGCAGGAAAAAACTATTTAAAATCACTCGCGGCTAATGAATTGTCGGCTCCGTAACACAGAGAACAGTCATTCATTGAAAGTCATTGATAAAAAAAAGCGTGGGGGTCCCCCCAAATTCAATAACCAGGCCCTTAAGGTCTGCTATGGATATTAAGGGGAACCCCACTTCAAATTAAAAAAGACGTAGGGGTCCCCCTAAATATCCATACCAGACCCTTCAGGTCTGGGATGGATTTTAAGGGAAACCCCGGCCAAAAAAAAAAAAATGGCGTGGGGTCCCCCTCAAAATCCATACCAGACCCTTATCCGAGCACGCAACCTGGCAGGCCGCAGGAAAAGAGGGGGGACGAGAGCGGCCCCCCTCCCTCCTGAACCGTACCAGGCCACATGCCCTCAACATTAAGAGGGTGCTTTGTCCCCATGTTGATAAGGACAAAAGCCTCATCCCCACAACCCTGGCCATTGGTTGTGGGGGTCTGCGGGCGGGGGGCTTATCGGAATCTGGAAGCCCCCTTTAACAAGGGGACCCCCAGATCCGCCCCCCCTGTGTGAAATGGTAAGGGGGTACAAAAGTACCCCTACCATTTCACCAAAAAAAATGACAAAAATGGTAAAAATGACAGGAGACGGTCTTAGACAATTCCTTTATTAAAATCTTCTTTCTTCTTTCTTCTGGTCTTCCTTTCTTCATCCTTCAGTTTCTTCATCTCCTCTTTCCTGCATCTTCTTCTTCCATCTTCTTCCTGAATGAATGAAAGATTTGTATAGCGCTGCAACTGCGAACTGATGCGCCTCGAGGCGCTTGATCCGAACTGAGTTGATTCCTTCTTAGAAGAGGTGGGTCTTAAGTTTTTTCCTGAAGGTCCGATGATCTTTTTCTAAGCGGATGTTCGTGGGTAGAGCGTTCCATAGCCGTGGTCCTTGGACTGCAAATCTTCGTTCTCCCCTTGATTTGTACCGGGACTTGGGGACGAGGAGGTGATTTTGGTCGTTAGATCGGAGGTTGCGATTGGGAGTGTAGTGTTGTATTTTGTCGCATAAGTATTGAGGAGCATCTCCTTGTGTGCATTTGTGGGTGAGGCAGAGGGTCTTGAATGTGATCCTATCCTTTACGGTTAGCCAATGGAGGGTCCTCAGGGATGGGGAGATGGATTCCCATGGTTTTTTTCCAGTGACTAGTCTTGCTGCCATGTTTTGAACGACTTGTAGGCGTGCAATCTGGAATTTAGGTAGTCCTATGTAGAGGGAGTTTGCGTAGTCAAGTCGAGAGTTGATGATTGTTCCTACCACTACTGCTTTGTCCTTTTCTGGAATGAAGGGATGAGTCTACGTAGCAGGCGTAGAAGGTGATAGGATCCGCTGACTACTGATCCTATTTGTGCATCCATTGACATTTCTGAATCGAAAGTGACTCCGAGACTTTTGGCTTTTAAGCTTAGAGGGATGGTCTGTCCAAGGATGGTGGGCGGAGTCCATGGTGTTGTAGAATTAGTTTTCCGGTTTGCATTTAGGAGAAGGAGTTCGGTTTTGGTTCCGTTAAGTTTGAGGGAGTTTGTGGACATCCAGTCGTCTATTGATGCGAGGCATTTTTCCAATTCCTGATATTGGTCTTTTCCTCCGATCCGCTTCTTCTTGCTCCGGTCTTCTCGTCCTTCTCATCCGGCATCTTCTTCCATGGCGTCGGCGTCTCTTCTTGGGCCGCTTCTCGCAATGGGAGGCTCCCGCTGTGTGAGGCTTCGCTGCGTTTGACAGGTCTTTTATAATAAAGGGCGGGGCCACCTGGTGACCCCGCCCCCTCTGACGCATGGTGACGTCATAAGGTTATGAAAGACCTGTCAGACGCAGCGAAGTCTCACACAGCGGGAGCCTCCCATTGCGAGGAGCGGCCCAAGAAGAGACACCGACGCCATGGAAGAAGATGCCGGACGAGAAGACCGGAGCAAGAAGAAGCGGATTGGAGGAAGAAGATGGAAGAAGATGCCGGAAGGAGAAGATGAAGAAACCGAAGGATGAAGAAAGGAAGACCAGAAGATTTTAATAAAGGAATTGTCAAAGACAGTCTCCTGTCATTTTTACCATTTTTGTCACCTTTTATGGTGAAATGGTAGGGGTACTTTTGTACCCCTTTACCATTTCACACGGGGGGGGGGGCAGGATCTGGGGGTCCCCTTGTTAAAGGGGCTTCCAGATTCCGATAAGCCCCCCCGCCCCAGACCCCCACAACCAATGGCCAGGGTTGTGGGGATGAGGCCCTTGTCGTCATCAACATGAAGACAAGGTGCTTTGGGGGGTCACAGACCCCCAAAGCACCCTCCCAATGTTGAGGGCATGTGGCCTGGTACGGTTCAGGAGGGGGGCGCTCTCGTCCCCCTTTTCCTGCGGCCTGCCAGGTTGCGTGCTCGGATAAAGGGTCTGATATGGATTTTGAGGGGGACCCCACGCCATTTTTTTTTTTGGCCGGGGTTCCCCTTAAAATCCATCCCACACCTGAAGGGTCTGGTATGGATATTTAGGGGGGACCCCACGTAATTTTTTTTAATTTGAAGTGGGGTTCCATTTAATATCCATAGCAGACCTGAAGGGCCTGGTTATTGAATTGGGGGGGACCCCCACGCTTTTTTTTTTTTTTTTTATATCAATGAATGACTGTTCTCTGTGTTACAGAGCCGACAATTCATTAGCCGGCAATAGCCGCGAGTGATATTAAATAGCTTTTTTTCCTGCAAAAATGACACTTTGTTTTACGAATCATTCATTATATCCGCTATAATAATTTCTTTCATTTTAGTTGAAATTCGTAAACGGGATTTCGTATTCGAAAAAATTCTTACTACGGATTCGTAAATTCGTATGAATTTCGAAAAATTTGTACGAATT
Source organism: Lithobates sylvaticus (assembly GCA_028564925.1). Classification (NCBI taxonomy): domain Eukaryota; kingdom Metazoa; phylum Chordata; class Amphibia; order Anura; family Ranidae; genus Lithobates; species Lithobates sylvaticus. The sequence continues at coordinate 116,850,273 of CM053030.1, read as the reverse complement.
CGTACGAAACGAATCGCACATGTCTACTTTGTTTTAGTGGAATCACGTGTGTTATGATTTATGATCTATGTTACTAATTGATACACAGTGAACCACATTGTCACATTTATATTTGTCACTTGTAGATTGTATTAGCGCTGCACTTGTTTTTCTTTATTTACGGATTGCATGCAGGCCTGCCTCTTTTTCTCCTCCTACTCCATCCTCCCTCTCCTCCTCGGCTGACTCCTCCTTTTCCGCTGCTAGCGTCTCTCCTGCTGCGCCACCCAAGATCCCCAGAACCTAATCGACATGCCAGGTGAGACGTTGCCATGTTGTGCTGCGTCTGTTGTGCCTGGAAGCCAAGAGCCACACTGGCCCTGCACTCCTTTCAGCTTTGCGTTCACAGGCTGATCAGTGGCTAACACTGCTCAATTTGACAGTTGGTAAAGTGGTGTGCGACAACGGTGTCAATCTGCATAGCGCGTTGAAACAGGGCAAAATTACACATGTGCCATGCATGGCACACATCTTAAACTTGGTCGTGCAGCGATTCGTTGTCAAATACCCTGGGGTCCAGGACATCTTGCGGCAGGCAAGAAAAATCATGGCCCATTTCAGAAGATCTTACACGGCCATGGCTCGCCTTGCTGACATTCAGCGGTGACGCAATCTGTCGGTCAGACAGAAGTCTTATTTGTGATTGCCCACGCTGGAACTCAACCTTCTATATGCTTGATAGGCTGCTCCGGCAGAAACGTGCAGTTACGACTACCTGTACGAGCTCTGTGGCAGAACAGGTTCTGGGGAGCTTGTTTTTTTTTCACCGCACCAGTGGCTGCTCATGCGCGACGCATGCAGACTTCTGCGGCCATTTGAGATCACCAAACTGGTCAGTCTCAGCCATGGCGCCATCAGTGACATCGTACCTTACGCCTTCTTTATGGAGCGTGCATTGTGTTGTGGCATTAATCAAGCTGTGGAGGAGCAGGATCAGGAAGATGAGGAAGTTGCAATGCTGGATGAATTCCCAGGGGGGGCTACTCTATCTGAGACAAGTCAACAGGAGTCTGAAGAGAAGTCAGAGGAGGATGGTGTCGGGGCAGATGAGGAGGAGCAAGAAGAGCATGCTTTAAACCAGGGGTCTCAAACTGGCGGCCCTCCAGCTGTTGCGAAACTACAAGTCCCAGCATGCCTCTGCCTGAGGGAGTCGTGCTTGTAATGTCTCATGGGCTGTCCTCCTTGCAATGCCTCATGGGACTTGTAGTTTTGCAACAGCTGGAGGGCCACCAGTTTGAGACCCCTGCTTTAAACCTTTCTGGGATCCCTGTTGTCTGTGGATGGGGGGAGGAGAACGACATTATCCTGGGTGATGAGCAGGAGCCAGGCCACCGCTTCCAGTTTAGTGCAAATGGGGGCCCTTCATGCTCCAGTGTTTTGCCAGGGACCCCGGTATAAAAAGCATAAAGGTCAAGGACCAGTACTGGGTGGCAACGTACTTAGAATCCCGGTACAAACACAAAATGGCGGAAATGTGCCCTCTATCTCTGTGCTGGTGTCGGTGCCCTCTATCTCGGTGCTGGTGTCGGTGCCCTCCTATTTCGGTGCTGGTGTCGGTGCCCTCTATTTCGGTGCTGGTGCCCTCTATTTCGGTGCTGGTGCTGGTGCCCTCTATTTCGGTGCTGGTGCCGGTGCCCTCTATTTCGGTGCCGGTGCCCTCTATCTCGGTGCCGGTGCCCTCTATCTCGGTGCCGGTGCCCTCTATCTCGGTGCCGGTGCCCTCTATCTCGGTGCCGGTGCCCTCTATCTCGGTGCCGGTGCCCTCTATCTCGGTGCCGGTGCCCTCTATCTCGGTGCCGGTGCCCTCTATCTCGGTGCCGGTGCCCTCTATCTCGGTGCCGGTGCCCTCTATCTCGGTGCCGGTGCCGGTGCCCTCTATCTCGGTGCTGGTGTCGGTGCCCTCTATCTCGGTGCCGGTGCCGGTGCCCTCTATCTCGGTGCCGGTGCCGGTGCCCTCTATCTCGGTGCTGGTGCCGGTGCCCTCTATCTCGGTGCTGGTGTCAGTGAGGGAGATAGCAGCGGAGACCGGCGAAGCCAATCAGCAGGCAGTGGCAGCACCATGGCTGAGGAATGGATCAGCACTGGACTGGCACCTCCGGACCACCACAGTGGAGCCCTGCATAGGTGGGGGTAAGGGCCGGGCAGAGGGAGGGGTCAGGGGCTCAAGCACAGGTTGGGACACTGGCACAGGACTGCGCTGCCCTGACTGTGGCACTGATCATCTCCTGCACCCCCTTCATAGCCTGGCCTGACCTTGCCTCTCCATTGCCTTGAATTGACAAAATTTCACAGATAAAAAAAGAATGCTTGTCGTTGTCGATCCCAGATTCACTTAATACTTGTGGTATGCCAGTGTCCATGTTGTGGGACTATGTGTGCACAGCTAGTAGGTGTTTTGTGGCTGAAAATACGACCTGGACGTTTTTAAGGTTCACCTGCCATTAAAGTCAATGGGGCCCGCCGCGAACCTGCAGTTCGCGAAAATTTGGGCATGTTCACAGATCGCGTTCGCGAAACGTCCCGTCAGAAGTTCGTCCATCGCTATTTGTCATAGTGGAGACCAGCAGCCTGCTTATGCAGGTATGCACAGTTATTTTAATCAAGGGCCTGGTGGTGATTCAGGGCTCCACCTGGTAGACAGGCGGTCCCCTGTCGAGAGATCAGAGTGTTGGGCCAGTGCAGAAGGGAGCTGCAAGAGATGCTGACACAGAGTCAGAATTTTGTGATAGTCTGGAGGACCAGATGGGGGCCAGAAATATAAGGCCAGAGCAGTAGCACTGCAAAAGTAAGTTGGCAGGCAGAATAAGGCATGTTGAACACCCCTATGAGGGTACTCTTTATTTGTGTTAGAGCTGTACTTGCTTTTTAAATGAAAGACGGCCAAAAGTCCTGAAACGTACATTCCTGGCTGGTCTGCAATTGACAGAAGCACTACACTTGAGTGAAACCCCTATAATATCACAAATGATTGTTTTTCAACCCAAGAACAAAAACTTATTATATTGCAACTTACCAGTCCTTAAATGTGGCTGCATTAGTTTTCTTTTTTCATGCCCATTTTCTCTCATTTTTACCTGGTGTTCCCGACAGCAATGCTTCCAGTCCTAAAGTGACAACACACACTCACTGTACTGTACCTATAAAGTAGCAGAGCTGTCACACTAGGACTGGCATTGTTCTGGAACAACTGAACATTTTCCCTCTTTTCTGTTCTCTGTAACACATGATCTATATCACATGATCTAACACATGATCTATAGTACTAACATACTTCCTGATAACATTGTTTGAGAAAACACTTGCAGAGTACACAAAATATCACTAGATGTTGGGAGTATGATCAGGTAACTTTTTGCACTTTCAATGGTATATTTAAAGTGATACTAAAGTCTTGTTTGTTTTTTTTGTTTAAAAATAACAAACATGTTATACTTGCCTGCTCTGTTGCAGCGGTTTTGCACAGAGCAGCCTCCGATCCTCCTCTTCTCGGGTCCCTCGCTGGCTTTTCTGGCCCCTCCCTCCTGCTGAGTGCCCCCACAGCAAGCAGATTGCCATGTGGTCACCCAAGCCAAGCCGCTGCTCTGTCCATTCAAACACGGAGCCACGACTCGGCCCCCCTCTCTCCTCATTGGCTCATTGAGTTTGATAGTAGCGGGAGCCAATGGCGCCCGCTGTGTGTTTCAGCCAATCATGAGGGAGAGTCCCAGACAGCCAAGCCTCTCGTGTAACATCACTGGCTCTAGATAGGGCTCAGGCAAGTATTAGGGGAGCTGAGGGGGAGTGCTGCACACAGGTTTTTTTTATCTTAATGCATAAAATGCATTAAGATAAAAATAAACTTCTGCCTTTACAACCACTTTAACAGGCCAAAAGGGGGCAAATGACAGAAGTATGTAAACATATAATTGAGGGTTTTTAAAAGAGGTAGTTTGTAATTTATACCATTTTTGGTAACCTGCTGTCACATCTACCCCAACGCAGGTGGTCAGACACTATAGCTGGCTACTGTGTGCTTCACCTATAGCAGCCCCCTTTCCCTTAAGGCAAGCAAGCCTACCGGTACTTGGTTGTCCCCAGGACTTGTACGCAATGCTATAGTGCCTGGCCACCACACCAGGGCAGATGAGAATGATGAGCAAAGCAAAGAAAAACTTGCAGTTAGCAGACAGGTAGGGTGGTTCTATGACAGTCCAGGTAAAAGGCAGGCTGAGTTCAAGGCATAGTCCAATAATCCGGTCCAAAGTCATACACAGGGAAATCCAAACTAGCAAAGCAGGGCAGACAGGGAGCTTGATCAGGAACAACAAAGGTATCACTCACTATCACAAGCAAGGGACTGAACGTTTGGCTTGCTTATAATAGGTGACTGACCACATCAATCACCTTGTAGGTGGACACAGACACTGAGAATGCAATAGCAAAAACCCAGATGCTGGAATGAGGAGCTGGAGCACTTAAGTGATCCTGACACCTGCAGTGATTCTTATTTTAATATTGTGTGCCTGGTAATGGCATATGTAAACATACATAAATATCAAAAGCGTATGAAGCACCCCCCTGGGTCTACTGAAGGCAGGGTGTAACCTCCAGAGGCAGGGGGTAAGCTAGCATTTACGCCAGGGCTGAGTCCATGGCTATAATGGGGAATCTTGAACAGAAATTTGGCGCCAGTCACTTTTGATCTTTTCAAAGTTTTAATTTGGAACTTGAAAGAAGGTAGTAGGAGAGATGGTAAGGGGTCTCAGATACCAGTAGCAGATTACTTACAGACTCCTTGGATCTAGCAAAAAACAGTTTCACAGTACCAGAACCTTTAAGCCGACTCTGATACTGCAAACACTTTTTTTTTAGATGTAGAACAAGATTCAGCTTTACAGTGTCAGAACCTTTAAGCCGGCAACACTGTAAGTACGTTTTAGATGTAAAGGAAACAAAAGTTTGGGACTTTATATGAGGTCATGACCAATAGACATTTTAGATATAGGTGCATCCTCCGAACGAGTCACCAGGCCCTCCTGAGAGACCAGCCTTCATCCTGGCTCTCTCCAGCAAGGGTCCTCCCCGTGTCTTCTCAATTTGGTTTGGCTACTTCCACGCTGGGCAAGACAGCCTAAGGACCATCTCAGGATTAGTAGGCCCCAGACAGGCATTCTGGGCCTACACGCAAAGCTCACTTCAGCAGCACCTTAGGCCAGAAGGGCAGAGGGAAGAGAAGAGCAAATATAAATCCTCTCCCAGAATGCACCAGTGGTCAAGAACCTACTGGGCTGGCTGGAAGAACAATAAATGATCATCCTAACTCAAACTAGTTGTACTATCTCATACTGGCCTGTGGTACCAGTGACACCTACTGGCGACAGTGAGAATTGAACAACCTAATTGAGATTAGGGAAAGATCAGATAAAATGTACAATCAATCTGAGCTATTACACATGTAGCGCTACCCCCAGTTAAGAGAGCCGCTGGTTTGTTTTGGGTCCCTGAGTACAGCTCCACCAACCCCCGGCAATTTGGCTCTACCCGCTCTGGCACAGTTAGTCAAGGGGTATGTATCTATGCACATAAAAATATCACTTATACTCTAAGTGTAAGGGGTATGAACTCACAAGCAGACTGCTGAAATAAGAATAACTGGCTTTACTTTGTCAGTAAGGAAAAGAAATAGTAACATGCATTTAAACATATGACTCACAATACTTTAGCAGGTCCCTGCAATATGCACTTTAACATGTACACATATATGTATCAATTAGCAATGGGGAACGGAGCGCCAAGTGTGGCGACCGCATGGTATGCACCCCTGAGGTGCTTTAAATGGTGTCTTTGTAATCCACAGAAAGTAACATTGCTGCTCTGAGGTAAATTGCGCCTAGGCAGTTCAATAGGCATAAAACGTGTGTATCAATGCAGGATGAGCCTTCCGGCTCTCTCACCAATCCTGGGGTACCGTCCTCCGCTCCGGTCCCTCTAATGGCGGCTCTGGTCTCCTCAGTCACAGCCCCTGCGCTCCGGTCCTCAGCTCCGACCGACTGTCTGTAGGGAAGAGTCTCCGCTCCGCTGCTGCTGACTCTGAGGTATGAGAGTCTCTCTCCACCTGCTGCAAGGCCCAGGCTTTAGGCCTTCAGCTCCGGTCCGCACAGGTGTCTCCGCTGGCTGTATTCTCCGCGTCACAAGCTCCGTCAGCAGAGGCAGGCCAGTCCTGTCAGGCCTCAGAAGAGGAAGTGTCCCAAGAGGAAGAGGCGGTCTCCGCTCTTCCTTTTTATAACCTCCCCCAGCAGCCTCTCGGGCGGAAACAAGCAGCCCGGGAGCCTGGGGGATTATGGGGGATGTAGTCTCTTCCCCTAAAAGGGGTACGACCCCGCTACACACAAAAAGGAGGAGCAGCGCAATCTTGTACTGTCTCAACCAAAAATTACTGGTAAACAATGGAACACAGTTTATATACCAGTTTTTACTATTAAGTTTATAAGTGGGTGTAATAGTATTGGTTGAGACAGTATAAGATTGCACTGCTCCTTTGTTTGTAATAACATTATCAGTGTATCACTGACAAGTTGGCAGCAGCATTCTTACCCAAACTCCTCAATTAATTTTACTTCTTTCCATCAATATCTCGCTGTATTTTTTATTTCCTTTCCAATCAATATGAGCTGTTTACAGCTCAGCCAAAAGCCAAATTTACATAATAGCCCCAGTTTAGGACCAGGGGGCTACACATATTTTGAGGCAAACCAACAAATATCATTTGTCTTTTTTTTTCCCGTAGGTGTTACAGAAGTAAAAGAAAAATGCACACTTGGAATGAAGTTAGAATATCCTAGTGGATATGTCATGAAGGATGTATGGTATCCAAAGACATGCACTATGCTGAAATATGACAATCTCGAAGAACTGGACACATGCTTGAAATTTAAGTTCATCTATCTGTTTGGTGATTCAACTCTAAGACAGTGGATAGCGTATTTTAAGAATCACATCAAAAGTAAGTTTGAAACAATATAGAGTGTGATATTTCCTTGGTGAAACTTTAAATCCAGGATGGGTTGTCACGACAGCCAGGTCCCAGTTTCTACTGACAACTTCATTGATAAACTTTTTTTATTCATTTTGGATAGAGTGGAGAGGGATGTCATGTTTTTATTGCTGTCCGTGGCTTTCTCATGAAGATTCACGCTCTGTAAAGTTTTAGGCAGGTGTAAAGAAATGCTGTTTGAAATACTTTCAAAAAGATATATTTTCTGTTATTTTCTCCCTTTCCTTTCTTCCCTTTTTTTCTTCTCCTCTTTCCCCATTGATGATGCTTTGACAGCTTAACATTGAATATAGGTTATCTTGTATGAGGATGGTAATTTCTATTATAGTCCTGTGTTTTGCATATTGCATGACACTTCGCATTTGCTCCATGAGGTTTATTCCCACATGGTAGAGAGAGACCAACCATATGCAACTCTTACACTCAAAGCGGTGTTTCACCTGAAAAACTCAGCTAAAAAAAAAAGTCGCTGCTGACTTTTAATAAGTACACTTACCCTCCCAGGGCGCCCGCGATGTCGTTCGCCGAGGACGAGCTGTCCCTCGGCGATCTGGATCCAGCGCCGCCATCCTCAGTAAGGGAAACTGCCTCACGTTTCCTACTGCGCATGCGTGAGTTGGCGCGCGGACTACTGCGCATGCGCGAGTTGGCACGCGGACTACTGCGCATGCGCGAGTTGGCGCGCGGACTACTGCGCATGCACGAGTCTTATTTGTGAATGGGGAACGCGGTGTGTTGTGGGACACAGTTCCCACAACACACCGCGCCCCATTCACTAGAAGACGGAAGGAGAGAAGATCACTGCGGCGCTGGAGGAGGCAGATTAGGACGATCTGCCTAGCAACAGCCATTTCTGGTAAGTAAAAAAAAAAAAATTTTTTTTTCATTTTAAATTGTTACTAACATTTATTTCAAGTTTTTGTTTTCATGGTGTCTCACCACTTTAAACTACGCTGATGGTATTTTTGACTTCTGCTTCTGCTCTACTTGCCATCAATGTCTTATATGCGCTACGCATTTGTTCTAATGACTTGCAAGTTGGGGCTGCATTTCTCCAAATTAAGTTGGAGATTTGGTCAGGATCAATGGCATTCTCAATGATGAGACATACACGCAGATATTATCCATCATGCCATACCATCAGGGAGGCTTGCGATTGACCCCAAATGTATTCTCCAGTAGGACAAGGACCCCAAACATACAGCCAATGTCATTAAGAACTATCTTCATCATAAAGAAGAACAAGGAATCCTGGAAATGATGGTTCCCCCCACAGAGCCCTCATCTCAAAATAATCAAGTCTGTCTGGATTTGAGGCAGCCTATATCCAGAGAAAATCTGTGGTTCGTTCTCCAAGATGTTTGGAACAACCGACTTCCTTCTAAAACTGCGTGCAAGTGTATTTAGAAGAATTGATGGTGTTTTGAAGGCAAAGGATGCTTACA